>JAXQQM020071995.1:0-91103 GCA_034641835.2 Pinus albicaulis
ATATATATATATATGTTACAATTCAAAGGTGTAGTATGAAGTTAAAATTGTACATATAAATAATGAAGATTGTCTCTTGGAATTGTAGAGGTCTGGGGAACTCCTCTAAAGCTGAAGCAGTTAAGGATCTCCTGAAAATAGAGCCCTCAGACATTCTCATGCTCCAAGAGACAAAGATAGAAGGGCGAGCTCTTCTAGACATCAGCAAGTCAAAATGGAAGAAAAATGCAGGTAAAGCAGTAAGTGCAAGGGGCTCTTCCGGAGGGCTGGCAATTCTCTGGTTAGAAGATTTATTCCAGTTGAATAAATTCCATGAAACCCAACACTGGATCTTCACGGAGCTGACACATTGCGCAAGTAAGTTGACCATCTCTCTCTTTAATCTTTATGTTCTGGTCATCTACTCTGAAGAACGAGAATGTTGGAATTCTCTCTCAGTATTTTTAGAGCAGCACTCCCCCACCAATATTATCATTGGAGGAGACCTTAACATAGTTCTGGAAGCAAAAGAGAAGAGGGGAGGTTCCAACAACAGAGATCCTATGTTGGCCTCGGTGGAAGAGCTCTCACAGCTTTGGGATCTCTTAGATTTCAACCCGATCCGGGGTCTTTTCACTTGATCCAATAACAGAACTGGGCAGGATCACATTGCTGCCCGCCTGGATCGTTTTCTGGACCAAATTTCCCTTATGATGAATAAAAAGATTATCATCACTAAAATTCTCCCCAAGTTGTCCTATGATCACAAGCCAGTCCAGCTGCTCTTAGAAGATGAAGAAGATCTGGGCCCTCTTCCTTTCCGATTCAGCCCCTTATGGATCGAAAGAGAAGACTTCTCTGACATTGTGAAAGATGCATGGGCCAAACCCTTCTCAGGGTCCCCAAGTTATGTTTGGGAGAAAAAACTTAAAGTCACTAAACATGCTCTAAAGGACTGGATAAGGAAACCAGTCCACACTCCAACCAACCATTGAAAAGAAGAAGTGGAGACTTTGCAAACCCTGCAAGCAGATATGGAAAGCAATGAGATCACAACAGACTTGCTGGAAAAAGAAATAAAGGCCCAAAGTTCAACATTCTGATCCTTTTGAGTGGAAGAAGAGTATTGGAGAATCAAATCCAGAAGTCTGTGGCTTAAGGCAGGGGACCGGAACACCTCCTTCTTCCACAGACAGTATAGAGCACGTCTGTCCAGGAATCATATCTCAGAAATCAAAACAGCTGAGGGACAAGTCAACAAAGGATTCATTCAAGTCAAAGCTGCTGCTGATAGCCATTTCAAAAATTTATATAGTGAGGGAACCCAAGACAACGAGGAGGAAACTGCTGACTTCCTCTCTAATATTTCGCTTCTCATCCAGGAAGAAGACAACGCTGCTCTCTCCAGTGACATAACTGAGGAGGAAATCATCAAAGTAATTTGGTCCATGGACTTAGATAAGGCCCCGGGGCCAGATGGATTCACAATACATTTTTATAAATCTTGCTGGAACATCATCAAAAAAGACCTCCTAAAAATGATAAGGGGATTCATGAAAAAGGCTAAGATTGGTGGAGGAACCAATTCCACTTACCTAGCCTTAATCCCCAAAGAGTCCAATCTTGAAACCTTTGTAAGATTTAGGCCCATATCACTTTGTAATGCATCTTACAAAATTCTGGCCAAACTCTTAGCAAACAAAATCAAACCCTTGCTTAAAAGATTGATCTCCAGCCCTCAAGGTGGTTTCATGGAAGGCAGGCATATTCTCGACAATGTCATCCAGGTTCAGGAGACAATTCACTCAAGCAAACAGCGGAGAGAGAAAGGCATCCTGATTAAACTCGATATGGCGAATGCTTTCGACAGAGTAAACCGCTCTTTTCTCATCAAAGTAATTCTCTCCTTTGGTTTCTCTCCTCACTTTGTTCATCTTATAAAATCCCGCATAGATAACCCTTGGATTGCCCCCTTAGTCAATGGTCGACTGTCCAATTTTTTTCAAGCTCGGAGAGGCATCAGGCAGGGATGCCCCCTCTCTCCATTTCTATACATCTTAATGGATGACTCCCTCAGTCGTAAACTCACAGCTGAAAGATTTTTTGGTTCCCTCCCAGGTCTCAAACCTGTTGAAAATGCAGCAAGATGATGGAGCTTAGTGAAATGAAGTCGCCTTCACTAAGTGGGCCCGCAGGCTATTTTTGGCGCAAAGTCTATTTTTAGACTATGTCTATTTTTAGACTATGTCTATTTTTAGACTATGTCTATTTTTAGACATATGGAGCATGGTCCAGGGGTTGCAGTATATTATTCTTGGAGTATTGGTAAAAATAGATGGACCTCTATTTTAAGACATATAGGTCGAAATCTATTTTTAGACTGCCTATCCTAAAAATAGAAAAGTCAAATATTATTTACCCTTAATAATATTC
This sequence comes from Pinus albicaulis, assembly GCA_034641835.2. Taxonomy (NCBI): domain Eukaryota; kingdom Viridiplantae; phylum Streptophyta; class Pinopsida; order Pinales; family Pinaceae; genus Pinus; species Pinus albicaulis. Next base: position 2,413 of record JAXQQM020071995.1, read on the forward strand.
GGACTCTAAACTTCAGTTTACTCTCTTGGAGCACTTCAGTTCGAGCTACAGAAGTGGCTCATGCATCTGACAGAGGAATTACGCTATTCCTAGGGGTTTGGTGAGCTCATGCATGGTTGACTTCAGTTAGGACTTCAGTGGCAGAAGTTTGGTGGAGTTGATGAGACACTTGGTGGAGTTGTGTTCGGTTTAACTTAGTTGAACTAGTTGAGATTAGTTTAACTAGCTAATCAACTAGTAATGAGTGGAGTGAATTAAATATTATTTAATTCATTAATTAGTAACTCATTATTCAACTCAAGAACACATCACTTCACTACAGTGCATGGACAGTTCAGTGGAGACCAGTGAAAGAGGTAGATGAAAGGGTGGAGTTAGCTATCAGTGGCGACATCAGTTGTGCATGAGATTTGCACCACACTTGGAGGAATTGCCCATGATGATTGCGATGTCAAGCCAAGGAGATTCGAACCTTGGATCTCTATTTAGACAGGCCATGATTGCGCAATAGAGGCAAGGCAATTAGTGGTGAGTTTTGAACCAGTAACCTGTTCAAAACTGAGCTAGTTTGTGTGTAACTTTATGAGAAAGTACTGAGTACTTGTGAGGAGTATTGTACCGAGTTTGTTACATGATTTCTCCATTATAATATACACAATAGCTGCGGGGTTTTCAGCTATAAGCTTTCCCCATACATACTGTGTTAATGTGTATGATGCTTTGATGATCTTTTGATCGCATACCGCTTGTTTTATTTCCGCATGTGTGATGATCTGAGTGGAAGAGATTATGTGTTGCATATGAATTCGAATTGATATGTGATCAGGATAATCTCGGTGGATAAATATCATTATTCAGCAAATTTCTACAAAACCTTCCGCAAATGCTGACCCTCTGAACCATGCACTTTTCGCCGACGATTCTATACTCCTTGGAGGAGCATCCACCAAAATAGCCAAAGCTTTCAACTCTGTTCTCAAAAGCTATTGCAGGGTGTCTGGAGCACTTGTCAATGAAAGCAAGAGTGAGATCTTTAGTTGGAATACGGACCAGCATGAGCTCAATAGCATTTCGAACCTCCTGGGATTCAGAGGCCATGCTCATTGGGATCGGTTCAAATATCTAGGACTCCCTATTACAAACAGACACAACAGGAGGTCGCTTGGGAATGATATAATCTGCAAGATCAAATCAAAAATTGCAGCCTGGGAAGGTTTCTGGCTGACAAAAGGAGGCAAAGTCATATTAATCAAATCACTCTTGTCCGCGCTCCCAATCTACCAAGCAGCTTTTCTTTTAGCACCCAGAAATGCAATGGAATAGATGTCTAAACTCTTAAGAGATTTTCTATGGTAGGGTGGAAAAGGAAACGAAAAGAAAATGCATCTAGCAAGTTGGGACTTGGTAAAAAAGCCAATAGCTGAGGGAGGTCTTCAAATTCGTGATCCTTCTCTTGTTAACCTTGAGCTGGGAGGCAAGCTGCTGTGGAAGTTGATTCATGATCCTGGTCATCCAGTCAGCATCACTCTGCTGTCCAAATATGCACACAATTCGGCTTTCAGAAATCTGCAATTCGACACCCCTGTCAACTGCACGCAGGTTTGGATTCTCTGCTGTAAAAGTAGCAGCTTCTTCCAACAATTTCTTTACAGAGTCCCGGGCAATGGCAAACGCGTCAAATTGTGGCATGATCGAATCATGGGGAAGGTTCCCTTGGCGGAGATTGAGGAAATTGCAGATCTCAGAGATTGGTTAACTCGTGCAGGCATTAACAATCTTTACGATCTCTCCGTTTGGGACCACCGCAGGGATTGGGCCGGTTGGGATTTCCACGGTGTCCCTGCTAGATTAATGGCCCAAAAAAACCAGCTTTCTAATTTGCTAGAGGATTCTACCCCTGAAAACTGTCATATGAAAGATTGTTGGGGCTGGGGTAAGACAGGAAAATACACTACAGCAACTGGCTATAAAGCACTTCAGGCCTCAAAGAACAACAGTCATTCTCCAGCCTTTTGGAATCAAGTCTGGGCAAATCTAGCGCTCCCAAAAGTGAATTTCTTGATTTGGACCCTTGTCCATAATAAACTTTTAACTGGAGACAATCTAATGAAGAGGAACTTTGCAGGGCCATATAGATGTGCATTGTGCAAAAGCAACTTTGAAACTGCCCAGCACTTATTCTTGGACTGCATTTTTGCTAAAGATGTGTGGGGTCTTACTCTTCAGGACCTTCAGATCCCTGACTTTCCTTAGAGTACCATTGCTGATCTATTCACCTCCTAGAGTCATCTTTACCCTCACAGCATCCCCATCAAGTCTTTTTGGCACAAATTCTGGACAGCTATACCCAAATATGTTTGCTGGCAATTATGGTTGGCCCGCAATGATCAGATTTTTAACGGACTGCAACATTCCCCTCTCCAGGTAGCAGCTAAAGCCAAATCTTTCCTCTTGGAAGCCGCCCAGTAGCAGTACTTTAAAGAAGACTCATTGCTTCTGCCCAAAGAAAGGAGGTGGATTTTCTCCCTATAACCTTCTCCTCGAACGTATCTTCTTACTCCTCAGATAGCAAATCCGAAATGGCGCAAAAGAGACTTCGAGGATTCCTTCATCAAATGGTGGAGGGGTAAAAATATTTTCACTTTTTTCTTCGACGGGGCCTCCAAAGCTAACCTCGGGATCGCCGGTGCAGGTGGGGTCATTTATTCTTCGGATGGATCTTCAAGAGACTACTTCTGCTGGGGTTTAGGCCAAAAAACCAATAATCAAGCAGAGCTATTTGGTCTTCTCAAAGCTTGCCTCATAGCAAGAGACAAGGGTGTCAAAGACCTTCAAGTTTTTGGAGATTCAGAGATCCTTATAAAGAAATTAAAAACTGAAGAATCTTTCAGCAATGCCAGCCTGAACAAAATTTGGGGCAGATTGAAAAGAGTCCTTCAAGACTTTGCCTCTTTCAAGTTATATCATATTCTCATAAATCTGAATAGTGAAGCAGATCAAATGGCGAACAAAGGATGCTCTCTCATGAAAGGATAGCTTATTATAAACGACGAAAGTTCCTTTCATATACCTTGAAATAAACATGTTACATAAGCAGAACTAGACAGATCTTATCATTGTAATAGGGGCTGCCTTGGCAAAGGCCCCACCTCTCTTACTTAAATAAATAAACTTACACCCGCGTTTATTGTACATAAAGATATTATAATTACCGAGTTGTTGCACCCAATCCCTATGTTTAGTGCATATTCTTCAAGACATGGGTAATGACAAGATACATCGTATTTCTCTAACTTTATCAACAACGCAACATTTAGAGCATGTCATCGTATATTTTCTTTTAAATTATCAGATAAGGCACGCTTCTACCATTCAACCGTTTGAATTATTTCCGTCATTGTCCAATTTCCTCTTCTTCTTCGTACAATGTGACCCATAGTTGTGTCGCTTCCATACTTTAAAGAATGAATTTTTTTGATGCCTTTCCAATTTATGAATTCACTAATGAAACAAACCAACATATATATATATATATATATATATATATATATATATATATATATATATATATATATATATATATATATATATATATGAAGTTCTCAATGTGAATATCGTAGTAATTTGACAAATGATAAGCCCGCACTTACTCTTTATCATGCACACATATTTCCATTTGTTTCTAAGTTCCCCCTTCTCTTTTTGTCTTCATCCCTTTTCGTTGTCCCAAATTGCCGCACCTAGTGTGTGATCGATCTCGATTGATGTAATTACCTAACTTAAGAGGATATATATGCCTCTACCATAGACCCCTTAGGTTTTTCCATTTCTCGAACAAAAACCTTTTCAATTTCTTCATGTACCTCTCTAAAAGAACATCCAATGACAAGAAACAACCCCAACTAATTTAACCCTATCTACTACGTGAATTAGAAGATGAACATGCAAGTCCATGAAACTCATCGTAGTTCCTTCGCGTACTTAAAAACAATCTTAGCTATCTCTTGAAGCCACCTTGGAATGCAAGCCATATGAATATCCTTTCGATGTGATCCAATATACAAATTCGGTATAATTTAGATATGCCACATTGTAGGTCTTGGGGGAATTCATGGTTCACACACCCACGCACGAGCAAGAGGATAATGACACTCGCACAGAATATACATTATACAAAAGTTAATTATAAAATATCCCATTACATAAAAATAAAAAATAATAATAAAATTATTGATATACGTACTTAGAAGGTTCAAATGGTCATGCGATTAACCAAAAAATGGTCCTTCCACAATGAAACAACACCGTAGTGAAGAAATAACATAAAGAATTTACCCTCACACTCATTATAATTTCATTTTCCAAAGAAATATCGTCTTTCTTTAAAATACATAGGACATCGCCTTTTCGAAAGTCAAAAAATTACTAGCCTCTCTAGTTTCTTGTCTTCGCCAATGTTTCTCTTTAGTTTTTGAAGAAATAAGATCTCTCCTAACAACTAGTGCATCACTTTTTTTTCAATGATATGTTCCTCCACAAAGAAGATGAAACATTTTTAAATATATGCATGGGATCTAGTGAGTGGAAAAAGATTAAGATGCTCCCAATATGGGAGCTCATAAAAGACAATTTTTTAATTTCATCCCAATGGGAAATTTCTCAACATAGGTGTCAAATAATTATGGATCATCAAACATAGGCTCCCCGTTTGAATCGAACAATTATGCAAAATCCTTCTCTCTCTCTCTCATATGCTCTAAGCTATTTAGGTGGTGTCATTATTGTAGGCCCTTGGGTTCTCTTTGGTTTACCATTGAAAGTGGATGTTTCTCTTCGTAAAAGTGTTCTTCTCGGGAGGAATACCTCGAGCAACTACACACTAGCTATAGGTGGTCGGCCCACCTAGCCTCCTTCAAATAAGTTCCACAACATTTATATCCATGATACCCATTTGTTACAAGACCCGTGAAAGTATTGTATACACAAAGGCACGTTAGCTACCATGAAGATTTGAACAATTACAATGAATTAAATTAATACGTGAAACAATATTTTTACTAAACAAATCAATAAGTATGTAATTTACTGCAGAAAACTCCCTAAGCCTGGATAATCATGTATGGTGTAAGAACATATGTCATAAAACGTAAAAATCCTCTCTATCGTGATGGGTCTTAATACATCATACACATGTATCCCTTCCTACAATTACTTTAATTCATCTACCAATGGTTGTAAATAGACATCCATATTCTTCACTTGTCTTCTACCAAGGACTATGAGAGCCAACATAAGATGTTCATTCTTCACAGTAAAACCATGGGGGGACATTGCTATTGATCACTACTACATGCCAAATAAAATGGTTGTTGTTTTTTAGGGAATGTGGGCTGATGCCATGGCTGGGTGCCGAGCCGTGGGCTTCGAACTTCAACCTTGACCTCTTTTCGGTGCCATGTATCCCATGTGCTTCATGGCTATTGAATTTTTGGGATTCACATAACTCTTGACTCACTTCTATGTGAGGCATGCCATCCCTACGCGCATAGCCATAATTTCTTTGCAATGAAATAGTCTTGAATCCTTGGGATTATAGGCATGTGCCCCAATATCTTAAGAGGAGGACCATGTGATTTACTCGTTTTAATTACAAAGATTTTCTATGCCCACATTTCAAACATATATCTTTGTTTCCATATTCCGATCTATATAGAATATAAACATTCACATACATGATATGATATGTACTCAACACCCAACATTTTCAACAATTGTTTTACTCTTGTAGCTACCCTCGATAAGACATTATCACTCAAGAACCTTATCTCTCCGAATAATATGAAATTGGTGGGGAATATAATTGTACAATGTCAATATTTAGCATTCATAAAACTCTATCATTAATTTTGATTGTGTGACAAAATATAAGTAACTCGATTGATCATGCAGCATCAATTACCTCAATATTGCCGAGAAACATGCATTCGACATGCCAAACTTCGTTTTTTAAGTTGTATAACAACATAGTTGTCCCTAAAGGAGTAGAATTTGACTTTCCGTCGTCTAAAGAGGGGTGGTGGAAGCATATTTCTGTGCTTCTCTAAACAAGGTATTAGTTATATGAGCATCATCCCCCTAACTCATCGTTCGGAAGGCATCTAATAAAATTGCCTCCATGGTATTCGTATCCCGTAAGTAATCATCTAGACCAACCTCTATTTGATTACCTCCATTTCCAATTTGTGATGAAGGACTAATATTCTTGTAGACATTCCTAATTGGTGAATCGTATTTAGGGAAATTGAATAGGTAGTTGATTCAACCATTCTTCGTATGCTTCCTCTCCGAGTCTTGCTCTAAATGCAACCTTCTCTGAGTTGGACACTTCGTAGTGGGGTGCACCTTCGAATATGTTACGTGGTCGCTCATCATCACTAGAATCCCAATTTCAAAAAAATGTTGAATGTCATTAGCACAATATCAATTATATTAGTAAGCACTTCAAAGCAATCGGGTTTGTTGAAATTACATTATACCAAACGATTATTACCATCGTTGGTCCGTGATTACGACTAGAAGATGCCATGTTCCAATTGCGGTGGTGAAGATGTTTTCCATTTTCATCTACCAACTACTTGCTATACGATGCTCCCGATAAGAGCTTCATGACGTTTTTGAAAAGGAGGAATATTTTTGCATTTAAACTTGATTCTCGAAATAGATCCCGCAAATTTCGATACATTTTAATTCAAATCGACATGGATTAAAAAAATAGATAATCAAAATATAAAATAAAACAAACTTACCGAATATGGAAAGGGAGAACTCGTGAAGGGGAATTTGATCAAAGAATATGGAACGAGCCGCATTTTGAATTATTGGCCATTTGATATTATTTAGATTTTTCCCCCGCATTTGAGAAAAATCAAAAATACAATTTTGTGTGCATATCTAAAATTAACTTCGAGAACCATATAACCCCAATCCGAATTTCCAACATAGTTTTCAAACCATTTTTCAAGAATAAGGCGAATTTAAGCGAAATGTATACTATGAACTAATGTAATTCATGTGGATGCATCCTAAAGAATAATTTGAGATTAATATGCCATTTTATGTAAAATGGCACCGTATACCTTTTTAAACTCAACAACTACACTTATCGTAATTGGAAGCACACCGATGTTTAAAAATAACAACACTGGGAACATTCAAATAATACTCATCAAGCCGTATTCGAAAAAATATGCTATCATATCGGTGTTCTTCTATAAAAACGCATGGATGTGCTTTCACACTCGCTATGCACCTCGTTAATGAATTCAACTAACCTTGCTCTTATAACAACTAGAGCACTTATGCTTTTAAATAGAAACCATATCGTTGCGTTAAAAAAAAATTAATCACATTATTTCAGGATTTTGAAAAAATAAAATAAAAAATGTTTCACGGCAGTGTTTTGACTATCGAATGCACTTATGTGCGAAGAAATTGAAAAAACAAAAAACAAAAAAACGTGATTTTTTTCTTTCTTTTTTAAATTAAAATTTGAGCGGCAATTGATTTTTCAAAATATAATTTCATAAAGTATTTTAAATAGTAAAAATTTATTCACCATTTCATTATTTTACCCGTAATTTCAAGGGAGTGATTTGTATGAGACGTACTAGGAGCATTGTGCAACAACATAATACTTGAGCAAAACAGAACTATTCGTAAGATTAGAAGTGGAAAGGTATGGTGATTCACTAAAACTTGCATAGTAAAAAATTTAAACTTTATTGTTTATTTTACTAATAAAAAAATTTACAATTTTTGTTAGGGTTTAATTAAAACTTCTAGGATCATTTGCAAGAGAGACATATTGAAGCACTATAAGCCGCAAAAATATTTCGTATCCGCCAAAAGATCGTAATTTGAAAGGTGATTCACTCAAATTCCTAAATAGTAAAAAATTTTAAATTTTATTGTTAAATTTTTTACAATTTCTATTAGATTTATTCACAATTAAAAAAACCATGTATAATAAAAAAATCAATGTAAATTTTACTAGTAAATTTTTTTACAATCTCTATTCTTATTTAAATTTAATTAAAATTAAAAAACAAAAAAACGAAACAAAACTAAAAACTAAAAAAATTCAATACTTACCTTAAACCCTTGCTTATTTATGCAAAATGTCACCTTAAGGTGTAACTTCCTCTACCACTTCATAATTAGGGTTTTTAAATTTAGGCATTTTAGATTAATGGGTTTGTGTACTTACTATATATAGGGTGTTTGACATGTGTTAGGGGAATCACTTATTGAATTAGATTCAAACCTTGTCGCCTTCGTTTTTTTATAAAATGACTATATGTTCTACTTGCGCCCTCTATAACATAACACACTTCGATGCTCCCTCGTGTAATACAACACATCGATATATTGTAACACTTTCAATTATGTCCGCCTTGTTCATCGTTGCTCCCAAAGGTATTGATAAATACACTTCCGTTACCTTCCAAATAGCACCGTTAAATCAATGTGATGTGTTTAGCTCTCATAAATCACACCGTCATAATTTAAAATGATTTTGAAACTAATTTTCCATGACGCGTATTGAACAATTAAACACCCAATGCGTTTAATGTTATAATCGACTCAAAAGATGGTGATTTAGATAAATACACTTGTTACCGCAGGGATTTTATGGCTGAAAATTATTTGATTTATTTCAGAAATATATTTAATGACTTATGAATTGAATGGTACAAGTTTTATATTGATAAAAAAATGTCTCAAGAGGTCTAAAGTAACAAAAATATTGATCGACACAATGATAAACATAAAAAAAACAGTAAAAGAAGGCAAGTTCTTTGTAAATTCTTTACAAAATTAATATGTTTGAACTATATATAAGTTTAACTAATATATATTGGTCGGTGTGTGTCATGAAAAGCCACAAAATGAACAAGGCCGTAAGATTATTTTTAATCTAAGCAAAAAGAGTGTGAAAGTCTCGATAAAAAAAATCGTTAGAAGGATAAACTGTGAATGAAAAAATACTATTCAATATGAGTAAGTTTCATTAATAATATACCTAAGAATATTAGATAACAACAGAGGAAAATATCAATGTCGTTCTAAGAAAAGAAAAAATTATAGAACATGTAAATGACGATGAATTGGTCCTTAGCTCATCTAGAGTGTTGTCGGAGGTTAATGTAAGGAAGTGAGTGTAGGGGCGGGATTTTACAACTATGAGGGATCTAGTGGAATGAACGTATAGACATACTTTCCACTTAAAAAATACAAAAATGAATCCAATGATTATAAGAACCAAATTATATCTAAACAACACGAAGTGTTTCCGTACAATGTAGAATGAGACATGCTTTATTTGCAATAGCAAAAATATACAACAAAAAAAAAGCATTCAAAAGGTAATATTCCTAATTATATAAAATGATTTTCTAGAAGTATATGTATATATTACTTTAAACCATTCATTTATTAATATCGATTTTATTATATTTATTTTTTATATATCAAATATAAAAATATTTTATTACTTTTTCTTAAAGATTATAAAAAATCCCAAATGATTAACGCGTTGATATGCGAAACATGTCGTAGGAATGTTCAAAACGTATATAAGGAGATGGTCAAAGAAAATGGACATAATTGCATCATAGGAGAAGCCATTTCAACAACAACGTGCTTCAAATGTATGTAATCATGATTAACTTTGTATATATAAAAAGATTAATTTAGCATTAAATATTATTTTTCAAGTATTTTCTTGTAGAAAATAAACAAGATGGAACTCATTCAACACATAAAACAGACAATAAGGAAGAAAAGGGTTGATTTCAAATTTTGTGAGTAATTGTTAATATTTCCTTATAAAATCTCGAGGTTTATTTGTATATTTTAAGTTTTTTTATAAAGAACCATCCTCGAATGTCTTCTAATAGGTAGTAACATACAAATAAGAGTCATCGAAGAATCTGATCGACATTGGGTTAAATATGAAGTGAATATATGTTGGCATATCAAAAATTAATTGTGGTAATTTGTAAGTATCTATGTTTTTTTTACTTCTCTCATTTTATAATTAATAGAACAAAAAACTTATATTAAATTTATGATTTATAATGGGGTTTAAAAAGCATGAAACAAAGTATGGAACTACGCAAGCATAAGACTTGTTGCAAAAAAATGCATGACTTGGTTTTGAAACCATGTGCACAATTTATGAGCCATTTCTTTGCTATGGTACACTGCTATTTTTTTAACTCTGGAACTATTATGAGATTTTTATTTATAAGAAAAGAGGATGGTGGTCGTGCCTTATCGACCCGTAATACATCTTAGGATTCTGGAAAATGGCAATTTAATTTAAGACTCTTGACATTAACAAGGCAAATCTGTAAATCTTTCTTCGTTTATAAAAAGCAGACCTTTCTGCGTTGCACTCCCCTTGTTGGCCATCAAGTCTGCTTCACTGTTTGAGCTTCTCAGAATGTGGTAGAATTTATAGGTATTGAAAGCTGTGAGAACCCTTTTCAGTCTTTCCAGGACCCTGTTTAGGCTTGCATTTCTGAATTTCTCTTCCGTGTTCAGATTCTTGATGAGGATCTCCGAATCACCGAAAATCTGTATGTCTTTGATCCCTTTCTCCCTAGCAATTTGGCAGGCTTTGAGCAGACTTAAAAGCTCCGCTTGATTATTAGTTTTCAGTCCGAGACCCCAGTAGAATGAGTCTCGGGAAGCTCCTTTTGGGGAGTAAATAATCCCGCCTGCACCGGAAGGTCCAGGGTTCCCTTTAGATGCCCCATCAAAGAAGATGGTATTTATCTTTTGTTCTCTCCACCAAAGCTGAAAGGAGGCATCTGGATCTCGCTTTCTCCAGGAAGGGGAAGCAATAGGGGGAGGTTGAAGATACCTTCTGCAGTGGGGTTCAAGAGGTTCTAGCCACCTCTTCTCGGCCGGCTGTAGCAAAGGATCCTCTTTGTAGAATTGTTGTTGGGCCGCTTCCAAAAGAAATGATCTGGCTTTTGCAGCCACCTGCAAAGGAGTATGTGTCAATTCATTGAAAATCATCTGATTGCGCGCAATCCAAATCTGCCAACACACAAACTTAGGGAGAGCATTCCAGACTTTGCGCCAGAAGGACTTTTGAGGAATACTAAGCGGGTAAAGTTGTCTCCAATCTGCAAAAAGCTCCGAGACAGAGGTATGTGCTGGGGCGTTTATATGAAAATCCTGCAACAGGAGATCCCAAACTGCCTTAGCGAAATGACATTCAATAAAAAGATGTTGTGCTGTTTCGTTGTTGCTCCTGCAGAGAGCGCACCTGTATGGACCAGCGAAATTCCTTTTAGCCATGTTGTCGCCAGTTAGAATTTTATTATGGACCAATGTCCAGAAGAAGAAATTGACTTTCGGGAGTGCCAAGGGTTCCCAAACATTTTTCCAGAACTCTGCGTTATGCTTGCTGGTCCCAGAGGTTTGAAAGGCTTTGTAGCCACCTGCAGTAGAGTACTCTCCGGATATTCCCCAACCCCATCGATCCTTCAAATTGCTGTGAATAGGTGCTGCGTCCTCCAACATGTCGAGCAACCTGTTACTTTGTGCTTGCAACAGATCAGGGGGATCGATTGCCCATCCGGTCCAATCTCCATTAGCGTCCCAAGTCGAAATATCAAATACTCTGTTCTTGCCTTCGAAGGTTAACCAGTCTTTTAATTCGGCAATTTCCGCTTTGTCCTTCAGTGGCTCTCTATCCATAATACGGTCGTGCCATAAGTTTGTATCTTTCCCGTTGCCTGGGATCCTATAAGCAAATCGCTTAAACATTAAACTGCTCTTGATGCAAAGCTTCCACAGCATCGTGCTGTTAGCTGTATAACACAGTTGTATATCTCTAAGCGCTGCCTTGTTTGTGTATTTCGCTCTCAGCAAAGCGCTGACTGGATGCCGAGGCTCTTTGAGCATCTTCCACAGAGTTTTGCAACCGAGGGCCAAGTTGAACAGAGAGGGGTCTCGGATTTGAAGGCCGCCCTCTTCTCTTGAGTTTTTTACTGTTTCCCAGTTGACCAGGTGAAGTTTTTTTTCATTTCCCCTACCTCCTTGCCAGAGAAAGTCTCTTATTAGCGCGGAGATCTGATCCATTACAATCTTTGGGGCTAGCAGGAACGCAGCTTGATAGATTGGGAGGGCAGAGAGTTGTGATTTAATCAAGATGACCTTTCCTCCTTTTGTTAGCCAGAAACCTCCCCATGAAGAGATTTTTGTTTTGAGTTTACAGATGATGTCAGTCCAGAGCGATCTCCTATTTGTTCCAGAAATTATGGGAAGCCCGAGATATTTGACTTTGTCCCATTAAGAATGCCCTTTGAATCCTAGAATATTGGCTATGTTATTGAGCTCCTGCTGTCCAGTATTCCAACTGAAGACTTCGCTTTTCTTTTCATTTACTAGGGCTCCCGAGACTTTGCAGTATTTTCTGATGACTGATTCGAAGGCCTTGGCAATTCTGGTTGAGGCACCTCCCAAAAGTATTGAATCATCTGCAAAGAGGGCATGATTCAGGGAGTTAACTCTGCTGGTAGGTTTGAGGCCCGGAAGAGTACCTGCCCTTCTTTCTGCTTCAAGTTTTCTACTTAACGTTTCAGCCATTAATATATATAAGAAGGGGGAGAGCGGGCATCCCTGCCTGATTCCTCTCCTAGCTTGGAAGAAGCTAGTAGGCCTGCCATTAATGAGCGGGGCAATCCATGGATTGTCCAAGCAGGCTTTGATGAGGTTTACAAATTGAGGAGAGAATCCAAAGGAGAGCAAAACTTTGTTGAGAAAGGTTCTGTTGACTCTATCAAATGCATTAGCCATGTCTAGCTTTATGAGCATGCCTTTTTCTTTACTTTGCTTGCTTGTGTGTATGGTCTCCTGCACTTGTATGACATTATCCAATATGTGCCTGCCCTCGACAAATCCTCCTTGGGAGCTAGAGATCAGTCTTGGAAGCAAGGGCTTTAATCTACTGGCCAAGAGTTTTGCCAAGATCTTGTAAGAGGCATTACATAACGAGATTGGTCTGAATCTTGAGAAGGTTTCCGGATTAGTGTCTTTGGGGATCAGGGCTAAATAAGTTGAATTGGTGCTGCCCCCTACTTTCGCTTTTTTCATGAATCCCGAGATCATCTTTTGCAGGTCATGTTTGATTATACCCCAGCATGCTTTGTAGAAATGTATTGTGAAGCCATTAGGCCCAGGGGCCTTGTCTGAATCCATGGACCAGATAACCTTTATTATTTCTTCCTCAGTGACAGGTTTGCAAAGATCAGAATTGTCCTCCGGGGAGATGAGGGGAGGGATGTTACTGAGGAAATCTGCTTCTTCTTCTTCTTCACATTGGGTGTCCACACTGTATAGATTTTTAAAATGCGTTTCTGCAGCTTCTTTTACTTGTTGGAGGCCTTTACAGTTATGTCCATCAACATTCTTTATTTCTGCAATATGGTTCCTTGACAGTCTAGCACGATACTGTCTGTGAAAGAAAGTAGTGTTACGGTCCCCAGCTTTTAACCATAAGCTTCTGGACTTTAATCTCCAGTATTCCTCCTCTTTTCTAAAGGTTTGAAAGGCAGCTCTCTGGGCTTTTGTTTCCTTGTCCAGCAGATCTTCGTTTATGGTTTTGCTTTCCATTTCATGTTGAAGGGTGTGCAAAGTCAGTACTGCTTCAGCTCTTTCAGTGGTAGGGTTGGGGGCTGGATTTTTTATCCATTCCTTCAACGCTTTTTTGGTGGACTTCAGTTTTTGCTCCCAAACATAGCTAGGAGAACCATTGATGGAGGAGGCCCAAGCAGCAGTCACCGTTTCAGAGAAGCCAGCCCTCTCAATCCACAGTGGGGAAAAGCGAAAAGGGATGGGGCCCAGGTCCTCTTCGTCCTCTAGACAGAGCAGAATAGGCTTATGGTCAGAGGTGAGCTTGGGAAGGATCTTAGTTGTTAAGATCTTCTTATTCATGAGAAGAGAGGATTGAACAAGAAATCGATCTAGCCGGGCAGAAATGTGCTCTGCCCCGGTTCGATTATTTGACCAAGTGAAGAGTCCTTGAGTTGGGTTAAGGTCCAATAAATCCCACTGCTGAGCAAGCTCTTCAACTATGGCAACCATATGGTCTTTGGAATTGGAGCCACCTCTTTTCTCTTTGGTTTTCAGTACAATGTTGAGATCCCCAGTGAGAATGATATTGTTGGGGGATTCTTGCTCTAAAAAGGCTGCCAAAGAGTTCCAACATTCTCTTTTTTCTGAATAAATGACAGGGACATAAAGATTGACAAGTGATATTTTCAACTTACTTGCAAGATGGCGGATTTCTGTGTAGATCCAGTGTTGGGTCTCTTGAGTTTTGATCAGCTGGTGTTTATCTTCGGACCAAAGAGTTGCCAGACCTCCCGATGAGCCCCTCGCACTGACAGCTATGCCTCCAGTTTTTTTCCATTTTGACTTGCTGATTTCTAGCAGAGCTTGCCCTGCTATCTTTGTCTCTTGGAGCAAGAGGATGTCTGCAGGTTCCATTTTCATTAGATCCTTTACTGCGTCTATTTTTGCATGGTTCCCCAGTCCTCTGCAATTCCAAGAGACTAGCTTCATTATTTACCTGTTAGCGGAGTGGTGCCACCCTTGTGTGGCCTGGACCTGTTGTTTCTTCCGATCGTCATTTCAATTGTGGACTGGCTTCCTTGTGTTTTGAGCCTTTCAGCTTCTTCTTCTCTCTGCTCCTTGCGGGATTTCCTTCCCGCTCTTTTTGATGGGCGTTCGTAGATTTCTTCTTCTGAGGAATCTGTGCTTTCTGCTGCCTTTTTCTTTGTGACTTCTGCATAAGTAGGGTTGGGGGGGCTGCCAAGGGGCACTTCAGCTTGGGTGGCAGCGCCTCCCTCGTTGCTTGGGGGGGAGGCTTCTATTTGAATCTCATTTTCTGTAGCAGTGTTCATTGGGTCACTCTTTGCACCCTCAGCTTCTTTTAAGGTTTCTTCCGCCTCTTGGGTGGGTGAAGGAATGTTCCTATCTCCAGAAGCAGCGCCTCTTCCTGTATCCTTTTTTGCATGGCCAGCTCTCTGGACTAGAGTCCATTGATCCTTGATTTGTTTATCCGATTGCTCCTCTGCGCGCTTCTTACAGTGCCTCGCAAAGTGTCCATGCCCGTGGCAATGTCGACATTTAAAGGGAAGTTGTTCGTAGTCGAGTTCTTGGACATGCGTCCATCCTGCTGCCGTGAGCTTGATCGCTTCAGGGAGGCCTTCTTCGAGGTCGACTTCAACACAGATTCGGGCACAAGAGTACTGATCTTTTCTAACTGCTTGATCAATGTATTTACCTAGCGTATTCCCAATAGCTTGAAGCGATTTATGATTCCAGCAATGTAGAGGCAGATGGGGGAGTCTTACCCACACCGGGACAGCTGAAGGAACGTCTTGAGTAGGGTCAAAATCCGGCGTCCATTTATTTAAGTACAAGCCTTGCGGCCCCATGAAGTAGGGACCGTTTCTGAAGATTAGGCTTCTGTCTTCCGGATTTTCGAAGACGAAAACGAAGAACCCTTTGCCCACGAAGTAGCTCTTGACGTCGTCTTTTATCAGTGGTTTCCAGTTTCTCTGAGACCATTCCTCCACGGATTTGGGGGACGGCCAAAGGCCCGTAAACTGGCCAATGAGGCCCCTATCTGCCAGATTTAACGCCGCTTTACAGGTTTCCTCCTCAGGCAAAGCTACTGCAGGGATCGAATCCAATTTTTTTATGAACTTCTGCTGAGTAGCTGATGGGGGGCGTTTTGAACCGGCAGCAATCAAAGTGCGAAAGGCTGTGACTTCAGGCGGTACAGGAGGGGGGGCAGAGCCCCCAGGCGTCCCCATCGTGCAGCAGTGAAAGATCGCAGGGCTGTGCGCAGGGGCGCAGCAGCCAGAGCGGCGCAGAGTCTCTCCAGGAACCCTAGCTGCTCAGAGCACGGGGGGGAGCAGCGCGCAGTCACAACGAATATGGTACATTGCTATTTGATTTAAATTGATGTAAATTATTTATTTCAATTTTCATTATTCTCGCAAATGTAGATACACTCATTACACTTTATTTTATGTTTGCAGATGGAACAATATCAAGAAGACGAAAACAATTGATGCAATCAACAAAACATTCTTCCAAATAGCTCGAAGTAGCTCAAGCACTCACAACTCTTCCAACGAAGAATGATGATCTATTTGGATATCAATGCAACCTGTTGTATTTTTTGAAATAATTGTCTGTGAAAATAAGACATTTTGTTTAATTTAATGGACATAGTGTCCCAATTGAAAGAGAAGGGGTTAACAATATTCATATAAATTAAAATTTGATTAATGCATTTGTATATGATGTTTGGATTAATTTGTTATATTATCAGGTTTCTCATCTCTTCGTAATAATATTTAATCATCCATATATTTAATGAGTGGTGTAACATTTCACAACGACACTAGACAACACAATAGAATAAATTAAAATGTTTATTATATATCAATAAGAGGCTCTTTGTCATAGAAAATGGGATTTTTATTGGTAACCCCTTGTCTTTCAATTGGGACACTATGTCCATTACATTAAACAAAATGCCTTATTTTCACAGACAATTATTTCAAAAAATACAACAGGTTGCATTGATATCCAAATAGATCATCATTCTTCAGTCGAAGTGTTGTGAGTGCTTGAGCTACTTCGAGCTATTTGGAGGAATGTTTTGTTGATTGCATCAATTGTTTTCGTCTTCTTGACATTGTTCCATTTGCAAACATAAAATAAAGTGTAATGAGTGTATCTACATTTGCGAGAATATTGAAAATTGAAATAAATAATATACATCAATGTAAATCAAATAGTGATGTACCATAGCAAGAAGTGGCTCATAAACTGTGCACATGGTTT
Organism: Pinus albicaulis; assembly: GCA_034641835.2. Taxonomy (NCBI): domain Eukaryota; kingdom Viridiplantae; phylum Streptophyta; class Pinopsida; order Pinales; family Pinaceae; genus Pinus; species Pinus albicaulis. The sequence continues at coordinate 19,357 of JAXQQM020071995.1, forward strand.
CAAAACCAAGTCTCATGCATTTTTGCAACAAGTCTTATGCTTGTGATGAAGTTCCATTAAAACCATCCGCTAAAATCTTCATCCGCCTAGATTTTTTCAGTTGTGATGAAGTTCCATTAAAACCTCTGCTAAAATATCTGCTATCACAAACAAATGTTTTAGCGGATGTTTTTTTTGCCAATTTTTGTCAATTTTATATCACTAAAAACCTTTGTTATAACCTTCGCTATAAGTTTTTTTCCTTGTAGTGGAAATCTTATCAAATCTTTCATGATTCTTCTCCATAAAATGTGTTTGAGTGATTATCCCAAATCCTCCTCAAATCTTCAAGGGTTGAATAGGAAATTCGAATTTGAGACAAAGTGGGCAAATATGACTTTGTTGGGGTCTTCAAATATGCCTACAAACATATCAAAACTCATCCATATTTTAGACATAAGTGAAAACATGTTAATTTTCTAATATTTAATCATAAATTCACTCAAAATGCTAAAATAAATGCTTTGGAAAAGAATAATTTTAAACTCATATATAATCATAAAAATGGTATTAATGTAATGTTATAAGATAGAAAACTATGATTAAAAGTGAAGAAAAAGTGTCTGAAAAAAATGCAATTTGGATACCCAACAACCACAACATTATGTTATTATTCAACCTAGTAGGAGTGCATATTCAACTCCAATAATGATGGGGAGAGAAAAAAATAATTCTTAGAGGAAATTCATGAGTTATTAGATGAACTTCATGAACTTATTTTACAAAGCTTGAACTTAAATTAGGATACCACCATGTTATATTAAGAAAATAAGACATTTTCAAAACAACTTTAAGAATACATGAAGGGTAGTATGAGTTATTAGTCATGCTTTTGGGGTTGACTAATGCCCCTACTGTTCAAATCCTTATGGAAAAATTGTTTTGGCCCCATCTTAGAAAAAATTGTGTGGATTTTCTTTTATGATGTACTCATCTATAGGAAATAATGGGAAGGCCACATTAAACATATGGATAAATTTCTACAAATTCTTTTCAATAATCAATTTGATGTAAAAAATATCAAAATGTGCTTTTGGAAAACAAGAAGTAGAGCATTTGGGTCATATTATTCCAAAGAAAGGAGCTAAGGTGGATCCTCAAAAGATCCAAGCTATTACAAAATGCCCTATTCCAAAGAACATTAAGAGTATTAGATGATTTTTATAGACTTATATGATATTATTGAAAAAAAAATATTAAGAATTATGCAAACATTGTAGGCCTGTTGGCTTTTGAAAGAAAACAGTTCAAGGAAAAGATTTGGTGAAATCCACATATGAAAAGTAAATGGAAGAAATTTACATGCAATAAAAAATGACAACAATATTTCATTTGAAAGCACTTTAAAGTTAATATGGACCATGATAGCCTATAGTATTTTTTGGTGCAAAGATTGTCATCAAAAGAAAAAAAATGGATAGCAAAAATGCAAGGGTTTGTTATTGAGATAATATACAAAAAGGTGAAGGACAATGTAATAGCAGATGCTCCTTTTCTATATAAAAAGGCTCAACTTTATATTTTATTACATATTCTTGTACAAATTACACCAATGGATTCAATCCAATCATGTAATATACTAAAACAAGATATTGAATCCTTCTACACTATTTGCAGAAAATAAACACGATCGCACAGTCACACCAAGTAAGAGAAAGAAGCAAATCAATCTCACAACACAGATATTTTTCCTAGGGAAAGCTTGCTACTCAAAACCCCTCTATCTTTATTGTATAATCAACTAAGGAATCATGAAACAATACAATTCACTCTTCTCACAAGAGTCTGTTTCACTCTACCAATTGTCTCACACTGATCCAGACAAAATCGACCAACACTTAGCCAATTTATTGCCTCTGCTCAACCTGCCTTGCATGCGCAATTCTAAGATAATTAAATCCCTATTATTTAGAAATTCCAGCCTTCCAAAATTGCGCAATGCTCATGGGAAATCCTATGGGTGTCTAATTGTGCGCTGACAATTTACTAATAATACAATTGATAGATAACATCCCTTTAGCCTCTGTCTCAACTGGGTCTTCATCAGAACTGACATGCATGTAGCTATTAATAGTAAATCATCATTCGCTTGACATATCACTGCATGTGAATTAAATATGATTTAATTCACTTGACCTCTCTCTGGTGCAACAATCAATTACAACTAGTTAGACTGACTTTAACTCACTTAATTGAGTTAATTGATTTCTCATGCATTAAACTAATACACTAACTACAACGTGGACTCTAAAACAAATAGAATCTCTCTACATGCCTCACCAACCACCCTCAACTCGAATTTCATGAGATATATGAGCCTATCACACTCAGTTAACTATTACAAGTGATCATGAGATAAGATTACAATTTATTGTCCAATTTAATTCAGGGAAAAATAATTTAGACACACATTTCTTGCTGACTTTTCAACACTTCTATTCTTGTGTGGTTGGAAAATTTCATCATGAATGGCGAAATGAAAACAATACTAAACAATAAATACAATGTATAAAGGAAGGGGTGAACTCTATGGAACATTATGAGTGGAAGGGAGATATACTTTGGTATCAGGGTAGAACATTTTTATGCCCTCAATCAAAGTTGAAGCAACAAATATTAAGGGAGTCCTATAACTGTCTAATTGTAGGACATGTAGGGTTCCTTAAAACATATCAAGGGATTAAAAAATAATTTTTTGAGGAAGGAATGATGAAATGTATTTAAATATTTGTAAGAGAATGTCAAACTTTCCAAAGAAATAAATGAGTGATAGTAAAATCTCCATGGTTACTTCAGCTATTACACATACCTAATCAAAGATGGGAATAAATCAATCAACTTCATTACATGGTTACCAAAATTTTAAGATGAGGATTGAATTTTTGCAGTTGTTGATAGACTCAAAAAATATGCACATTTTTATTGAATTCAAAGTACATATACAAGAAGTCAAGTGGCAGAAGTATCCATGAAGGAAATTCATAGGCTTCATGGTTTTTTTAAATAATAGTAAGTCATGATGGAGATATGAAATTCACTAGAAATTTTTGGAAATAATTATGGAAGATGAGTGTAAAAACACTAACTATGAATTCATCATATTATCGAGAAATAAATTATCGAATATAAATAGTTAACAAATGTTTGGAGGGTTAGCTACGATGTATGAGTCTTCATACAAGTAATCTCAACGGATGAAGTGGCTTCCTATGGAAAAATGGTCATATAATATCAATTATCACAACTTCCAAAATTAGATCAATAAGGGAAGTTCATTCTTGAACTAGAAAAAGCTATAGTTAAACATTCTCTATTTCTTAAAAACAGAACCATTATGGAGTACCTAATCAAGTGGAAGAACATGCCTCTAGAAGAAGTGACGCAGCCAAAGCTGCGAATACCCACATTGTTCATATAGAACGTCACATGCATGCATCCCAAAAACAGTGGAAATATTTATGCGGATTTAATTCCCTTTATGCAACTATTAGTTGCCCACCAAATAATATACACCAAATAGAATATTACCATATTCTTGAAAACCCAATTAACTATCCACTTAAATAAAATTCCACTTTTTTATGATTTTAATTTAAAACAAAAACATGCTGACAAAATATATCGGTCCCACATCTATCACCCTATGCATCTTGTACCATCGATATGTCCATGTCCATCCAACGGCAATTTCAACCCCACAATGAAATGCATGTAATCCAATGGATTTCGCAATTTAACTAAACTGATGTTTAACGCCTCGAAGCTGTGCGATATAGGTGGTTTTTTCAGTGCCACGTGTCGCTGTCCTAATGCTATCGCATTCCTCAGTTAATTATCAGTTACCCAAAATTTGTGCGAAAAACTACTTGTTGGTTTTCAAAACCACTTCTCCATTCTTTTGCGCCATCGATCCATGGTTTCTGCCTTCATACGCTCACAACTGTAGTAAATAAATTGCATTTTCCACGTTTATTACTCAACGTTGTCACCAATTCTCATATTCTGCAATGTTCGTTGCAGTGCTAAGATCACACAGGTTCCATTAATGCATATCCACAGTACCTACGTGTTAGTGTGGAATCCCTTTCACCTTCGGCATTTACATTTAGGTTTACACAATCTGCTTACCATTCCACGTTGACTCCAAATTTAGCTCTCTGCATTTACATTCAAATCCATATAATTCGATTGTCACGCCATACTGAATCCACTTTCAGTTCTTGGCAATTTCATTTGCACTGTCACTTCTACTAAAATGTGTACACAATTTTACATAGTCCCGAAGGTTAAACATAAAATACACTTATATATACTATGATAGAAGTAGACTCCACGGCATTTTATGTTATACATCTTCTAACCTCATTTTGTGTTCTTCTACGTAATGTGAAATTGACATTAATTTGAAAAGTCAGTTGTTTTTTTTTTAATGGCATCGATCCATTCTGTGATCAATGCCCAATATTTGAAATACACAATCCACATAGAATTATAAATCAAATGTTCGACCTCTTAAGAACACGCAGTCTCATGAATTCATAAATCCTGTAGCTCAAATAAAAAATAACAGAATATATACTGTGCCAAACTCTGATTCATGTATACATACTCACCCGTTTCAGAATCGAATTTCTCCGTATACATATATCCAAATAATTACAAATATTTCTTCTCTCTGGCCTGATATTCTAATCAGAGGCCTTTTTATCTGTTCACTGGCCCGTAGGCTTCCAATTCAAACTCTACCTATCTAAATCTTGCACCCACACTATCTTTTAAGACTTTAAAATTTATACAAATGATTCTGAAACCAATTTTGGTTTCAGATCCTTTATCTTCTCAACAAAATCCTGAATATCCTCTAAGTCCTCATTTGACTCAACTAATCCCTAAGGATCCTCTATCATCCTAAAATCATGAACCAATTCCTAATCAAAGATCTATAAATAATTAATAAATTCCTATTCTAAATGTCTCACTTAATTCACTCAAGATATTTAAAATTACATCAATTTAATACATAAGAAACCAATCTTCTTTGAAACACAAGACCCCTATGCCTATTAAAATACAAAGAATTTCCTGAGTCTAATGCTCCTACATCAAGAAGCCACATGGGAAAATGAACAAATCATGAAGAAATGCCCTCAATTACAAGCTTTAGGGGCAAATTTTTTTTAAAAAGAGGGGGGAAATGGCAGGGTCTTAGGGTTGTTATATCAAGGCCCTAATAAGCATTCATAATTACTCTATAGTTATTGTTCGATCAACCTATTTGTAGGTTACATCATGTCACTTTTATCTCCTATTAAAAATAAAGGAGATTAATTTGTATAAGCATCATATCCTTTATTGTGTTTTGGATTCATTGTAAAAGGAGGTTTCTCCCTCAAATTGGATTGTTATTCATTGAATTTTATCATTTTCAAGATGTTGGTTCATAACATAAGTGTTTGAGAAGATTGAGCACATTATATAAGTGGCATCTAGGGTGGGGGATGCAAATAAATCAGGTGATGACTAACGACCAAATTTTTAGGTTGAGGGGCCAAAAAAAATGAATTGCTAAGGTCAACTAAATATTAACATGTATTCCTTAATTGGAAGGCCAAGTGGTATATTTAGATGTCATGTGTTACAACTTATTTGAACAATTAGCAAGAATTGGCCTTCCTATAAGCCACCAATAACAATAATTATATCTTTATTTATAAAAGGACTATAAAATATTATATTTTGATTCTTTCCATTGGTTTCTTGGTGGTCTGATGCCCAATTTTAAAATAGGTCATTCAAAGACTAATTCCTTGGCTTTATTCAAGCCCATTATCTCTGTGTTGTTGAGCCCTATTCTATCACTCAAATTAGGAAAAAGGATCCATTTCTTGGTGTTGGCATTAAAAATATGCAAGATAGTTGGTGCAACGGGCAAGTCAAAAGGATATTTCAAACTGAACACACAATCCTCCTATATTTATTTATTTATTTTGCAGTTGCTACGAAATGATTTGGTAGTGTTCGCCCTCAAATTAATTATTTAGTCGCTACATAATGATTTGGTAGCATTGTTCACTATAGGATAATTTGGCAACGGCCTGTCAAATTTTTGTACTGCGATTTCTGGGAAGATGAATTGACTGATTCTTTCCAAATCGACTCTCACATCCTTAACTTACTCCTTGACACAATGAATGACTTTACTTGCCTTTATTTTCTGGGGATTTCACACAATTACAAATTTTCCAATCGAACAACCAGTCTAAGAGGATTTTTGCAGAATTCCAAACAGGGTATTGTGTCTCTATGTAATAGTACTCAAATTTTCGTAAATATCACACATTCATTGCACCAGAACATTCCTTCATGGGGCTTTGAAATCATTACAACAATAATACAAAATATGAATGAACAAATCACACAATGGTTGAACACAATGTTCAAATTCTTATTGTAAATCAATTCACAAGTTACAAGCTTTTAAAAGTGACCAGTATCAAAATTATCAAATGTGCAAGAATAAAATATGAATTAACAACACTTCACAGCAAAAATAAATCTGCAGAGTTCGATTCAATCTTGATCCATTTAATAATCACACAACTTACAATCCAAATTATTGTTCATTTATGCCACTCACACAGAAAATACCTTTCTGTTCACACAAATTTGAAGGTACAAGTGTGTTTTGAAGTTTCAGAACTGTAGTTACATAGAGAAAACAATGAGTTCCTATTTTTATCCTCCCTTCAGGAGCTTCCAGGCACTCGTTCTTTATTGTTCTCGAAAATAAATCGACTTTTACAACCAAGGGTCATGAAAATGAATTGATTCCCCTTCTCCAAAAAATAAGGGGAACTGAAAACTATATTTACAAAAAAAAAAAAAAAACAAACAAAAAAACAAAAACAAACCAAAACTTCTCCAACTTATTTCTAAAAAATCAAAACTCACTCCTAAAATAAATATTCAGAATTTCTTAACAAAACATTTAATTTTATTTTCCAGCATTACCATGTGACCATCCCATCACATGTGTAAGCTCTTGTCCAACTTTTCACATCTTGTGCTCGGCCCATGCACTTGCATCAGGCTCCCAACAAAAGAAAGATTTATGAGCTCCAATAGGGCCTTCTACAAAATAACTTGCTTTCTGTAGAGCTACAAGATTCATCCAAGTAAAATCCTCAACCAAAATACCCTTCCACTTCACCTAGTATTCCAGATATTCCTTCCCTGTATTCATATTTGCAACCTTTATGTCCAAAATCATTCCAGCTTCCAATGTTTTTTCCATAGGAATTTTTTTTACCCATTGTTGCTCATTGACTTCATCAATGTCTTCAATTTTTATAAATGAGTCTTTGCCATTGACTAGATAAGGGTACAAATTATTCACGTTCAATATTGGTGAAATACCTATACCTGTAGGTAACTTGTAACAACCCTGGTCAAAATTCCATGTAAGAAAATTAATAAAGTAAAAATAATAACCAAGGTCATGGGAAACATATTCCAAGCTTAATATTGGGCAAAAAAATCCTAGTGTGGGTGTTCATTTGGTTTATTATGGCTAAGGGAAATTGGAAATGGAAAAGGCTTTAGAAAGGCATGAGGCATTAATTGGCATTGTATTTATGAAAATAATGGAAATTAGGAGAAAAGGGAGGTGAAAGGTCACAGGTTGCATGTGAGGAGGAAAATGAAGAAAACAAAGGCCTTATTAATAAAAAGGCTTCTAAGGATCAGTTGGTGCCTTTTGTCAGTTTAGTTTTGGAGCTCTCTCTCTATTCTCTCTCTCTCTCACTCACTCTTGGACACTCAGAGCATTATTGGAGCATTCTAGCATTGGATAGAGAAAAGCAAAGGAAGAGAAAACAAGGCAAAGTGAAGCAAAGGTGAAGCAACTACAACAAGATTATTTGCAGGTATCGATTTTCATGTGTGATTTCCTTGCTAGATGTGGCATGCAAGGTACATGCATGTGTGTTCTTGATTCATTTGATGTCATTGGCATGGGTTTTTCCACGTGTGATAGTGTTCTTCAGTCATGTCTTTCCATTTACAGATAACCATGGTGTGGTGGGTTCTCTTGTATTTGGTTAAGATTGATTTTCAAATGGACTCGAAGCTAAGTGGGGTGGTCTCAGGATTATTCATAAGGCCTAGGAATCTCGGGATGGGATACATGGTAAAGCCTGGTTGTGAACACCTTGATTGAGCCTAGAATTCACAGGATGGGATACATGGTAAATCTCAGAGGTGAATACTCTTGATTGAGCCTAGGAATCACAGGATGGGATATACGGTAAATCTCATCGGGGAATACCCTTAATTGGGCCTAGGAATCCTTTGACCGCTGATGGTGAGATACACGATAAAGCCTAGAGGGTGGAGACCTCGTTGGCCTAGGAATTTTTTGAATAATAATGGTGGGATACACGGTAAAGACGAGAGGTTGAGACGAAAAAAAATCCTCATGGTTTAGGTGGAGAGATCTAGAGGAATCCATGCTTGATTAGGGCCTAGTGATCTGATGGGGATTGCGGTAAATCCTGGTTGTATTGATGAGGAGTCAGGCCCAATGATCCGGTGGGGATTGCGGTAAAGCTTAAGGAAGCCTAGTTGGTTTTGTTGTTAGTCCCACATTCATGCTTGGAATATGGCATGGGGGTGATTGGATTAAATAAATATCACCCAATCTATGGTTGGGTGGTTCATGGAAGTCCCAGACCTGGTTGGCTTTTGCATTCATTAATAAGAGCTTCTTCTCCTTGGTATTTCATGCGTAAATGTATTGGTTCTTATGTGATTATTATGGTTGTTATATCCTTGTTATTTTTGTTGGTTATATGTTGGTTATGAGTATGTTTTATGACAGACTTGATGTATCGTTCTCATCGTGTTTTTATTAGAAAATGAATGTATAAGTAATATATGACCTAATAGGTAATGTTCATTCTAAAACAGGTCAGGCAATTTTTTGAGAGCTGGCTGCGCGCGCGTCTCTGCCGTCGCTCAAGCTAGGGCTCTGTCACTGCAATGGAGGTTCTGGGCGCAACCCAGGTTCCTCCCCCTCCGCCTCCCCCGTCTGATGCATAAGCCTTCCTCAAGCTTCTGGCCTCTTTGCCGAAGAAGAAAGCTCCCGAGGCAGCAAAGTTCGTTAAATGATTGGAAGATATTCCTGAGATTTCTCTCCCTCCTAAGGGACCAATCCAGGTTGCCCTATCATTAGCTGAACGTGCTCTGGTGGGTCAATTCACAGGTCTCTGGCCCTCCCCCAAATCCACGGAGAGCTGGGTTGCAAGGAACTGGGCGTCGCTGATCAAAAGCAAAGTTACTTCGTATTTCCTAGGGAGGGGCTTTTTTCTGTTTGAATTCTCTGATAAGGAGGACAAAGATCTGATTTTCCAGAATGGTCCCTATTTCATGGGCCCTCAGGGGCTGTATCTCAACAAATGGACGCCCGATTTCGATCCAGCAGTTGACATCCCAATAGTCGTTCCTGTGTGGGTTAGACTGCCCAACTTGCCAGTGCATTGTTGGAACTGGGAGTCGCTTAAGCATATCGGGAACACCTTGGGAAAATTTATTGACCGAGCAAACAACAAAGACCAATATGGTTGTGCTAGACTATGTGTAGAAGTCGATCTAGAGGTTGATATTCCTGAGGCAATAAAAATCAGGGTCGGCAGTTGGACACACGTTCAAAAGCTGGACTATGAGAAGATCCCTTTCAAATGCCGGAAATGCCATGTCTATGGCCATTTTTCTAGAGGCTGCCCAAAGAATAGTGAAGTGGAGAAAGACAAGGAAGAAGGATGGAATCAGGTCAAAAGGGTAAAAACTGCCCATAAAGCCCCTAGATCTGGAAACTCAAATGGCAAAGGCCCTCAGACGGCCCCTGTTACTCAAACCCCTTCCTTGGAAGAATAAGGAAACAAGTTTGCGCAGCTAAACTCTGAAGTTGAAGACACCCAAGAACTCGAGAAGCAGAAGGAAGACTCGCCTCATAAAGAGTCCCCCTCGGCATCAAAGCAAGAAGTAAGCAATGCAGACAGATCGAAAGAGAAACACATAGAAGAGACTGAGGAAGTGCAAGGCTAGGAGGACTCAGAAGAAGAAGGTGAAATTGGGGACTCGCAAACCTCGGCTAGAAGATCAATGAGAGGTTGAAAGTCTGCTCGTGAAAAAAGAGAGCAGGGAACCTACAAAGACAAACTCCAGGGAAGCCAACCAACCCTAGAGAAACTCTTGGCAAAAACTCCGAAGATGACCAGAAATCAGTCTCAGAGCTCTAAGGGAGCTCACCATCCAAAAAGCAATTGATGAAGATCGTCTCCTGGAACTGTAGGGGTATGGGGAGCAGAATAAAAGAAGAAGCCATAAGAAGCCTTATAAGAACAGAATCTCCCGATATACTCCTCATTCAGGAGACCAAAATGGAGGACATAGACTTCCTCCATATTAGCAATATATTCTGGAAAAATAGTGAAGGTCAAGCAGTCTCTGCTCGAGGTGCCTCAGGAGGCCTGGCCACTCTTTGGAATGGCAACAAATATTCAAGGATCAAAGAGATCTTCAATACCCATTGGCTGCTCACGAAACTGCAACACGTTGACACAAAAGAGATCCTCTGCCTCTTTAACGTGTATGCTCCTGTTAGCGCAGGGGAGAAAAAGAGCTGTTGGGACTCCATTAGAAGTCTGGTAGACTCTAAAAATTTGGAAAATATCGTCATTGTAGGGGACCTTAATCTCACCTTATCGTTGACTGAAAAGCGAGGAGGAAGCATAGTAAGGGATCCAGCGCGGGAATGGGTGGAGGATCTGTTGCAGGACTGGGATATGATCAACATCAAGCCTTCCTCGGGTAAGTACACTTGGTCCAACAAAAGAGTCGGTCCGGGACATATTGCTGCAAGGTTAGATAGATTTCTTGTTCACAGCTCTTTTCTACTTCTTGGGCTAGAGTCTAGATCGCATATTCTCCTATGCAGCGTTTTCAACCATAGACCCATCAAACTCGAGCTTCTGCCCATATGGACCAAGGTCCTATCCCTTTTAAATTCAGCCCTCAATGGGTCAAGGAACAGACCTTCTTGCATTTATTAAGGGAAAGATGGAATCAACCAGTTAGGGGCTCTGCCTTCTTTGTATGGGAGGAAAAACTCAGGAGAGTGAAAGCTGCACTAAAAAATTGGGTAAAATCCCTTCCTAATCCTGCTATGGAAAGGAAAAAGATCCAAGAAAGCCTCGAGATTCATCATTTGAAATCAGAAAATGTAATGATCGCAAAAGAAGTCCTAGACAGGGAGGCTGACCTTCATCAAAAGCTACATAAGGCAAGCTTGGCAGAGGAAGAGTATTGGAGAATTAAATCTCGTAGTATTTGGCTTAAGGCAGGAGATAGGAACTCCTCCTTCTTCCACAAACAAGCCCAAGCTTGGAAATGCTTCAACTCCATCTTAGAAATCAAGGAAGAGACCATCAAGAACAGAGATATCAGTAGCATAAAAAGAGCTGCTTTCCTTCACTTCAAAAATTTGTATAGTGAAAAGGAGGATCTAGGGTATAATCCAAATCTGGTGGATGAGGTGCCCTCACTGATTCCCCCCAGAAAGAATCAGTAATTGGAAGCAGAAGTCTCTAATACTGAAATAAAAAATGCCCTCTTTGCAATGGAGCCAGATAAGGCCCCAGGCCCTGATGGCTTTACTGCCAGATTCCTTTAGTCCTGTTGGCAGATTGTGGAAAAAGATTTATGCAAAATGGTCTGGAAATCACAAGACTGTCAGAAAATTGGGGGAAGCACCAATTTGGCGTTTCTTGCCCTCATCCCCAAGGAGAAAGGCGGCAACACCTTCAACAGATTTCGACCTATCTCCATTTGCAATATAAGATACAAGCTGATAACAAAAGTGATTGCAAACAGATTGAAAACCATCCTTCCAGCCATCATTTCGGAGAATCGGGGAGGCTTTATTCAGGGAAGACAGATTGTGGACAATTTTATTCTGATACAAGAGGTGATCCATTCAAGCCTGCTCCGAAAAGATAAAGGAATGGTTGTCAAACTAGATTTAGAAAATGCCTTCGACAGGGTGAGACATAGATTCCTGATGGATGTTTTGCACAAATTTGGCTTTGGCTTCAAATTTATTAACTAGATTCAGGCCTATATCAATGAGCCTTGGATAGCTCCCTTGGTGAACGGGAGGGCTGTTGATTTCTTTAAAGCTTCTCGAGGACTGAGGCAAGGGTGTCCTCTTTCTCCCCTGCTCTTTGTCCTCCAAGCTTCTGTTCTCAGCTTCCTCTTGAATAAGAAGCAGCAGGAACAAGAGATTATGGGCTTGAATATAGCTCGAGGTGTCAAAAATATAAATCACACGCTATTCGCTGATGATTCCCTCTTGCTGGGTGCAGCCACTATGCTCTCAGCTAAAATATTTAAAGGTGTGGTGGATGGTTTTTGTGAAGCCTCAGGAAGCAAACTCAACAATGGAAAATGCCATATCTTCTGCTGGAACACTATAGCCAGCACTTTCCAAGCCATCTCCTGTTGTTTTGGTTTCGCTTCCTCCTCTACTTGGTCATCCTTCAAGTATTTGGGGCTCCCCATTTTCCAAAAATGTGCCCTCAACAGAGATTGGCTTCCTCTGCTGGAAAAATTTAAATCTAAGATCCAATCCTGGGGATACAATTGGCTAAATTTGGCAGGAAAGACAGTGCTCATAAAAGCTGTATTAAACAGTATTCCTATCTACCAGTTTGCTATTATGCTGGCTCCAATCGGCATTCTAAGGAAAATGGAGGATCACATCAAAAAATTCTTCTAGAAAGGTGGAAAATTGAATGAGAAGAAAATTCCTTTAATTAGCTGGGATAAAATCTCCTTGCCCATAATGGAAGGCGGCTTGAATTTCAAGAGTATCAGTATACAAAATGTGGCGATGGGTGCAAAGTTGCTATGGAGGATAATTGCCCCAAATCCAGGATGGGCACAGCTAGCGCTGTGGAAAAAATACTTCAGAGGGCAGAGAAAGCGTTGTTTAGACAATCCCATATCAAACTCAGGCTCGATGATCCACAAACTCTGCGCAAAAGCAATTTCTTTAATTAAACTCCATGCGCACTGGATTCCTGGTAATGGTAAACGCATTAGAATTTGGGAGGATCGTATCATGGACAGTGACCCCCTGGCAGATGATCGATCTTTGTTTGTGCTGCGAGATTGGATGACCAGAGCTGGCTACGCAACTCTGTGGGACATATCTCAATGGGAGGACGACGTTTGGCAGTGTTGGGTAAATTTTGAGGTGCCACATAATCTGTCTAATGAATGCGCATTATTCTTAGCCCACTTAAAAGGCAAGGCCCCTATTAACAGCAGGAAACCAGACACTCGTGGCTGGGGATCGACTCCAGGGCATTACATTGTCTCGCAGGGCTACAGGCAGCTGTTAATACACCCTCATGTCCCTCCTGATCCGGAGCCCTGGAAGGGGATATGGTCACAGACCTCCATCCCAAAAATTGACACTTTCTGCTGGCTCCTTTGTCATAAGAGAATTTTGACCGATGATAGGCTCCAGAAAAGAAGTTATCTTGGGCCTTCTAGATGCACGCTGTGTGGAGAAGAGGAAGAAAGTGCCACACATCTGATCCTGAATTGTAATTTTGCTGCAGAGATATGGCAAGCGCTCTTAGGCCCATGGAGTATCGATTTCGCCTTCCCCATTCACATCTCTGACCTGTTCTCAAAATGGATGCTCAAGCATCCTGGAGGCACTCCTAAAAACAAGCATATCAAGGCTGCCTGGCTCGCTCTCCCTAAAATAATCTACTGGCAAATATGGCTTGAAAGAAACCAGAGGATTTTCAGAGACAAAAGGAATGATTTCAAGATAGTCTTGGCTAAAATTAAAAGTCAGTTAAAAGATAGCTTGGGAGACCAGCTGGATGGGGCAGATCTATGTGAGCAAGATTCTGAATGGAGTGTTATCCTCGACCTTCATTTCAGAGACATAGTAAGGCCTCCCAACCCTCTAAAAGACTGGCAAATTAGAGTCAATTCAACAGAATTCTCTGAGTTTATTACAAAGCAGGCAAGAACTGCCCTCTTCTTTGACGGGGCAGCAAAAGGAAACCCAGGAATTTCAGGAGCAGGTGGAGTTGTCAAAAATGCTGAAGGTAGAACTAAGCTCAGATATGCCTGGGGTGTGGGTCACAACACCAGCATTCAAGCTGAAGCGCTGGCTCTTCTCCAAGGTCTCAAGCAACTCAAATTTCTTGGTATCAAAGAAACAAATGTTTTTGGTGACTCCCAGTCCATAATTAAATCCATTGTGGGTAGTTCTTCACCTTCAAATTTAAGATTATCAAGATTGATGACTAGAATTAGATTACTGTCGAATTCCTTTCAGAGCTTGAATTTCTTCCACGTAAAGAGAGATAACAAAAAAGATGTTGATGCTGAAGCCAACAAAGTTGTCCTCCTCTCCATCGGAGTCCTCTTAAGAGATAGTGACGAAGGTTGGGATCCCATCCCTTAATTTTCTGGTTATTATGTTTTACTATCTATTATTGAAACAGTTTGTTTGTATCTACAAATTTGGGAAGACTGCGGAGATCGGCCGTATTGCTTGTAAAAATCGCTGGCTTATAAGTGTAAGGGCCATTTTGTTCTTGGCCGGAGAGAAAATCTGGGCATTTCCCTTGCATCTTGTAATCTGAACTGAGGCATTCATGCCAAGAAATCAATACATCACACTAACCGTTTCTGTCAAAAAAAAAATATATATATATATATATATATATATGACCTAATAGGTGATAATGCAACTATTTTGATATGGAAACAATGCTTCTTTATTAATCTCAAATAAGTATGAGACCCCTATGGTTAGATATGTTGTTATGACCTGTAGATTACATATATGTGACATGTTTAACGAAATTCCTATCATGGCTAGTAGGGGTCATATCAATTATTTGTACAAGTGATTGCATTAGTAGCTTTGTTCCATTGTTATTATTCATTTCTAAAGGTTTCATGAGTTATGGGCAGTGGCCTGAGACTTGGCCCTGAAAAAGTAACTTAAGATTTGGGGTCGCTGGCACATAACTACCTGAAAAATTCCACAGTTGTTGGCATGCCTTGTTGTGGGAGAAACTGGAAGGCCTCAGTCGTATGAATGGCTTATCATGGGAGAAAATGAGGGTCCATATCAATGAAATATCAAGTTTTCTTAGGGTTTGGCCACCTGGAAGAGTTGGTTGGCTCCTGAAGGTTCAATAGCATGCGTGGAAGGTCATTTTGGTTTCGTTATGTTGGTTCCACTTCCTTAACTATACATGGGGAGTTGAATCACATCATAGTAGCCTCTCATCACATGTTTACCCCAGCGGACCTGTTAACTTGGGTAAATGTGCGGGGAGGGTGTTACATAACTCTATTTCACAAGAATTTGTAGAAAACTTATGAAGTATCTTGCAATGACCTGTTTTCTTCATCTTAAGTTTATTATACTCCTTCCTCATAAATCTCTCCTTTCTTAGGTGAGCTAAGACCATGTCCCCCACCTCAAAGTTCACTTCTCTTCTTTTTAAATCTGCTTTCTACTTGTATTTGGATTTGACGACTTGTAACCTCTGCTTAACTTGCTCATGTCACTCACTCATTGCTGCTACAAAGTCTTCTCCTTCAAAAATTCTTTGTTCCAATCCGCCAAAATCTCATAGTTCACAAACTACCTTAGGATGCATTCCATACAAAATATGAAATGGAATTTTCCCTGCACCCTTGTTTGGTGAATCATTATATGTGAACTTTGAGATAATACACAATCCCATTGCTTGGGATGATCACCCACAAGGCTTCTCAATATGTTCCCAAGACTTCTTTTCACCACATCGGTTTGTCCATGAGACCATGGATGATAGGTTGAGCCGAAGTTTAACTTGGTCCCAAGTTTCTTCCACAAGGTTCTCCAAAAATTCCATGTAAACCTTTTGTCCTTGTGAGAAATTATACTCTTTGACAAACCATGTAATCGAACAATCTCATTGAAAAAAAAATAGCCACATGTGTAGTGTCACTAGTTTTGTCACAAGGAATAAAATGAACCATCTTTGTAAATATGTGCACAAATACAAGTATTGAGTCATTACCTCGCCGAGTCTTTGGCAAACCCAAAAACAAAATCCATACTCATCGAGTCCCATTGTCTATCGGGGATGGGTAAAGCAATATATAGTCCAACATTTTGACTCCTTCCTTCAACATTATGGCACACTTTGTGCCTACTCACATATATCTGCACATCCACTTTCATCTTTGGCCAAAAATAAAAATGGTTCAATTGCCCAAGTGTCTTATCAACACCAAAATGTCCTTCCAACCCTCCATTGTGATTTTCTTATATCAAAATATTTCTCATAGAATAGTTGGGAATACAGAGTCGAATGTTCTTGAATAACAAATCATCTTGCAACATGAACTCTTTCCATGGGATGTTATCTTTGTTCACAAGATTCTTACATGCATCAAAAGCTTCTTGAAATCCAACATCGACTTCATATAAATCCTTAAAATAGTCAAAGCCTAAAACTTGCACTTGACTCTCTTGCGTGATCAAACTTCTCCTGCTTAAAGCACCAACTACCATGTTTTCTTGTCCAATTATATGCTTCAAAACAAAGGCGAAACTCTGCAGAAATTCAACCCACTCAGTGTGCTTATGATTCAACTTGTGATGTTGCATCATATATTCTAATGCAGAATTATGAGAGAACAAAAAAACTCCCTAGGCATTAAATAGTGCCTCTAATGCTTCAAAGATTGAATCAAAACATAGAACTGTTTGTCATAAGAAGAGTATTTTTGTTTTGAGTCACTTAACTTCTTTCTCAAATGTGTAATAGGATTATATTCTTGGCTCAATAAAACTCCAATATTTGTCCCACTACCATCACATCTTACTTGGAAGAGCTGGTTGAAGCTGAGCAACTCCAACACTGGTCTCTTAGTGATCTTCTTCTTCAATAGTTGGAAACTTTCCTATGTTGTTGTTGTCCAACAAAATGGTTCTCTATCCTTCTTGATTGTATCTATGATAGGTGCACAAATACCAGTGAAGTTCCTAAAAAAATTATGATAGAAGTTGGCTAAGCCATGCAATATTCTGACTTTGAAAATTCTCTTGGGTGAAGGCCAATTCAAAATTGCCTCTATTTTCTCTGGATCCATTTTCAATCCATCTTTTGAAATGACAAAACCTAATTATACTATCTCGAGTTTCATAAAAGTACATTTCTTCAGGTTAATTAACAAATTTTCTTGCTGCAATATTTCCATAACATATCTCACATGTCTAACATACTCTTCTTTAGTTTTACTGAGAATTAAGATATCATCTAAGTCAAAAATAACAAACTTACCAATGAACTCCTTCAATACTTCGTTCATCAACCGCATGAAGGTATTGGGTGCATTTATGAGTCCAAATGGCATGACTAACCATTCATACAATCTATCATTGGTCCTGAAAGTTTTCTTCTACTCATCCCCTTCTTTGATCCAGATTTGATGGTAGCCACTTTTCAGATCAATCTTTGAAAAGTAAGTTTCTCTAATCAAACTGTCTATCATATCATTCATCTATGGCAATGGAAATATGTATCTAATCAGGATCTTGTTGATTGCTCCGGAATATGTACAAATCCTACACTCTCCATCCTTCTTTGGACTTAGTATTGTAGGCACAACACATGGAATCAAGCTCTCCCTTATCAACCCTTTGTCTAACATCTCTTGAACTTGTTTCCTTATTTCTTCATTTTCCTTGGGTGTCATTCGATATGCATCCTTATTTAGAAGTCTTGCTCCCAATATCAAATCTATGTGATGGTTGATGCTTCTTTTGCGTGGCACCTCACATGGAAAATCATCTACTACGATATCATTAAATTCATGCAACATTTCCTGAATTTCAATAGGTAAATCTGCAATATCAGTGTGTAGAAGCATTACCTTTGGTTTGTAGATTACTGCATAGCTGACCTCCTCTTTCTCCATCTGTTGCATAAATTATTTACCACTTAACAAAAATGCTTTTGGGATGCTTGTTTCAGCTGCACTTTCTCCCTTCAAAAATACAAGAGTATGTTTGATGACATCCTTTTCGAACTTGTAGCAATTATTCTCTCCATCATGTATCGCTTTCTTGTCGAACTGCTATGGTCAACCCAAAAGGATGTGGAATAAATCCATTGGCATTATATCACATATTACCTTATCCTTATATCTACCGATCTGGAACTCAACTTCACTTTTCTCATTCACTAACAATTGATGTCCCTTTTTCCATTCATGATACTGTGTACGACATTGGATGTTTAATCCTCTCCAATCCAATTTTTTCTACCATTTCTAAGGAAACAATATTGTCAGTGCTTCAATTCTCAATCACTACCTTGCAACACTTCCATTTTGATTTGCACATAGTCTTAAACAAGGAACTTCTTTGGGCCGGTTCAACAGTTTCCTTGGCTGGCTTCAACAAGACTTTATTCATCATCAACACGCCTCTCTGGTTTTCAACATATTTTCTACCTCAGGTGCTTGCACTTTTGTTGTTTCTGGTTGAACTATATGTGCACCACGTTGTCTCGTATTCTCATTCTCTGGACACTCAAAAGATCTGTGACTCTTTTTTCCACATTTGTCACACAGGTAAACAATCTCTTTGCTTCTTCCTCTACCTCTCTAGTAAGGTCTTCCCATTTGGTGCCACCTTATTTCTTTGATTTCCCTTGTTGTTTTGAGCTACTTGAATCATTATTTTGAGTTATAAGCCTTCCTCTTCTATTTGATTGTCCTTTCCCTTTGGAAAAACAGTGCCCTCTACATGAGTTTTGGTTTCTCGATATATTTTATTCTACCTTCAAGGCTTACTGTATGCTTCTTCAATGGTCCTTGGAGAAATCATGTTGATTTCATCTTGAATATCCATTCTTAAACCATTAATATACCTTCTTGTGTTTTCTAGGGTATCTTCCACATAACTTTCTTTGAAGTTAAATTTGTAAAATTATTCAGTATATTCTTTTACTGAAAATGGCCTTTGCTTGAGGTTTTGCATCTGCCTATAGTTAAATGGTAAAATTTTGGTAATAATTTACTCTTCATCTTTGCCACCATATTGTCCCAACTTTTGACCAATGACTTATTCTTCTTTCTCCTCTAAGCCTGCACATTGTCCCACCATAGTGCAACATGACCCTTCAACCTTGTCACTGCAAACTTCACCCATTTTTCGTTGTCCATCTCTTCATATTCAAAATACTTGTCTAACTCATTGATCAAATCAAACAAATTTTTAGTTGCCAATCTACCATCATAGGTAGATAGTTCAAGCTTTGGTATTGAACTTGAGCCTAACAATGACCTCAATAAATTTACTTCTAGAGTTTCCTTGGGAGGTGTTTCTTATTCTTCCTCAACTTCTTTAGGTTCACTAATATCTCCAGCCTCAAGATCTCGTTGTCTTCCTACCTCCATGGCCTCTAAACGAGCTTTCAGTCTCCATATCTCTTCTTTGAGTTTTACATTACCCATTGGTTTGCCTCCTCAACCTCATTCTCTTCTTTCCCGCATAGCCATCTCCTCTCACACTGTAGACAGTAAGACTATGCAAAGGTTTTCTTTGATACCACAAATTAGTGCAAAAAAAAAGCTAAAGGGAAATTTCAAACTGAACATGTAGTCCTGCAATTTTTTTTAGCCACTATGAAATGATTTGGTAGCGTCCACCCTAAAATTAATTTTTTAGTCGCTACATAATGATTTGGTAGCGTTCAGCCTCAAATTAATTTTTCATTCGCTACAAAACGATTTGGTAGCATTGTTCACTACTGGATAATTTGGCAGCACCTCGTCAAGTTTATGTACTGTGATTTATGGGAAGATGAACCGAATCACTCTTTCCAAATCAACTCTCATGACCACGACTTTCTCCTTGACACAATGACCGAATTTACTTGCCTTTCTTTGTCGGATATTGCACACTATTACAAATTTGTCAATCAAACAACCAATTTGATAGGGTTTTTGCATAATTCCAAACATGGTACTATGTCTCTATGTAACAATACTGAAATTGTTGTAAATATCACACATTAACTACACTAGAACATGATTTCACAGGGCTTTTAAACCATTACAACAAGAGTACAAAAGATGAATGAACAACTCACACAGTGATTAAAGCCACAATATTCAAATTCTTAGTGTAAATTGATTCAAAAGTTACATGATTTTAAAATTGACAAGTATCAAAATGATCAAGTGTGAGGAATAAAATATGAATTAACGACAGTTCACAATGGAAATCAATTTGCAGAGTTCAATTCAATCTCAATCCATTTAACAATCATGCAACTTACAGTCCAAATTGTTGTTCATTTACACCACTCACACAAAAAATACCTTTTGGTTCACACATATTTTAAGGTACAGCCATATTTGCAAGTTTCATAATTGTAGTTACACAAAGAAAACAATGAGTTCCTCTTTTTCTCCTCACTTCAAGAGCTTCCATGCACTCATTCTTTATTGTTCTCCAAAAGAAACTTACTTTTACAACCAAGGAAAATGAACATGAATCGATTCGCATTCTCCACAAAATAAGGGAAATTGAAAACTATATTTACAATAGAAAATAACTTATCCAACTTATTTCTAAAAAATCACAACTCACTCCTAAATTAAATATTCAGACTTTCTTAACAAAACAATTTTTTTTTGTCCAACATTACCATGTGACCATCCCATCACATTGGTAAGCTCTTGTCCAGCTCTTCACATCTTGTGCTCGGCCTATGCACCTACAGCAATATCTTTAACCCCCAACCCCTTAACTAATAAAGTGTTGTGGTTAGTAGTTAAGGGGTTTTGGTTAGAGGGTTTATTATCCTAAAGAAAAATGGGATCACGAAAGGAAGTGTTGGCTCAACGAGATGACTTAATTAAAGTTTTTTGTTTTCATCTCAAGGACATTTTGATGGCCTCCCACACTTCTAAGTTCTTTACGATAAATAAGTTCCTTTTATTTTCACCTTAATTAGGGTACGAATCAGGTCTTGTAGACTCAACCTTGAGCATGGATTTTTCCAAAAAATACATCATGCATAATGTAGTTGTTTATAACAACTTCTAGTATTATCAACCCTTTAGTGCTACTAATATTTATTTAGCACACAAGTGATGGGCCTGAGTTTGGGTAATAAGAGTGCCCATACCCCTAATCCCTTATCGATGACATAAAATATGATGACACCAAATCCAAAATTAAAAACACATAATTTTGAAGAAAGGGACAACGAGATCATATATGAAGAAAGCCCGTGAAGGGGAAATTTTATTATAAAAAAATTCATGTGTGTTTTTGTTTTGTGTTCAATTGGTCTCTTATATAACTATAGGTGTCCATAACAACCATTTCATAATTGGAGATTTGGTTCAAACAATTTCCATAACAATCTCCACAATATCTTCATAGCTATCCCCATACTATATCCATAGCTATCTCCACAATATCTCCATGAATCTCTAACTTCTCTCATTTCTTTCCATATCTCATTCCTACATAGACTTCTAAAATTAGTCTACTTTATTGCAATTATTCATTAAACATAACAAATAGGAATTATTCCTTAATGTTCCCCCCTTAATGAACAATCTTCACTTAAAATGGTCCCTTCTCCATATTCTAGGTTTTTTTCCTTTGTCGCTTTTAGTTGTCATATTTAGTCTTCTACATTCTTCACCTTTACCTACAAACATATACATGAGTTGAATTCCATATAAAAAAGTCACCATCCACTGGAATACATGAATCACTAACCGTTATATCCACTAGTTTTCTAGGAAACCTTTTCTCGTACATGGTTCATCAATCATTCTTCCATCATGGGTATTTATACCTATACATTTTATCCCCCTTGCATCATCATCAATCACCATCTTGGGTTTTTAGGTTACCCATAATCATGCTTTTGATGCTCCTGCATCAGTTAGAGTGTAACATAAGTTAACACTAAGAAAACCATTATTGCATTCAAAATTTCCCCATAAAAATCATTTGAGTGACTTACCCAACTGCGTGTAGGCATTGGGAAATGGGGCCAAACAACTTGAAAGAGGAATATTAAACACATATGAAGAAGCACTAATGATATGATCCAAGTTTCTAATAATTATTAGAGAAATATTAAAAATGTCAACTATGAATGGAAATAAAGAGTCCAAAAGCATAACAGTGCTGATGAGTTTCCATACAACTCTTATGACATAGGTCAATATCCCCAAATTAACCTAAAGTGGTAATGATATCAAACACTCATATATAACTATGTGGGTAAATGGATATACAAATACCTTATATATATTATTTCTCATTGATACATCACATGCACATAGTTACAGTCCAACATGCTATTTACTTATATGAGTGATCCCTTACACTGGTTAGAAGGTCATAACAAATTTGGGGTACATTTGAAAGTAGGTTACAATGACATAGGCTTTGTTATGCATTTTTAAATTATCTGCTGCATGATTTAATTAATCATGTCCTAGAACACCTCGAGGGAATCGTAAAGCATAAAGGGACTCCCTAGCAATCTAAAGAGTTCCCTTGGTTGAATCTAGGACCAATCTTTAGATTCAAACCAACATAAAATCTCTTTAACACTTGACTTGTGACATTAGGTCTTGGCCCTTTGAATTATAGACCTTGATTTATGTAGAAAATATCGAGGCACTACACCATGACATTCTCAATCAAATATCATTATTGCCAAATTGTCAGGAATGAATACTTGGCCCATTCATGACAAGGAATACAAACTTGGACCATTCCATGCCTTCCTAGAACATGATTTTGTATTATCAGAAATAAACATCCTTTGAGGAAATATATCCCTTGTTCTTGATAGATGATTTTTGGGAGAATGCATTTGTGTCTACAAGCAAGAGCCTTAGCTAGAATTTTGTATAATGTAGTTAAGAGGTTAATGTGGCTCTAATTTGTAATAAAATTGCATTATGCAATGCTAGGAACAAATTTGATGATTCCCTTATCCAACATTATACCCAATGCTTGTTTCCTAACTACTTATCTATGGACCTACACTAGATTAAGCTTAAAAAAGTCCCACATGGCCCTACATAACTCACATGGAAAGTTGTTAGGTTCCCATGAATTATCATCAATCATATTAGATAGATATGCCATCCCATCCAATATCAACAAAAAATCACAAAATCACATTTGCACATAAGTTATATTTTGAGGGATTGCATCATCTATTTTTTAATCAAAATGCTTCCATTAAACATAAACAAGTGGCAACTATTTAACGTGAGATGTATCACAAAATTTAAACATGCCAACAACATCCCTTCACCTATGAGGTTGTGACTAGCGACTATCTTTTCTACCTATGTCACTTAGAGCTTACACCTAACCCTAATAAGATTTTTCAAGCACTACTACAAACACAAGCATGAGCACAATAAAGAACATGCTATTAAGGGGACTTGGACTATGGTGGGGGTTATAATAGTGTCATAATTTCACCAACTTGACAAGTTTTCATTGAAAAAACACGATATTTTGATTATCAACAAATACTTTTTTCAATGTTTGTTTATTGAATAGATTCTTGTCCAATGTTTCAAGAGAATATATATTTTTTTCCATTACTTCCTTGGAAGCAAAGGCATTAAGAAAATATTTAGTGATCCCTAGTTCACTAATGAAGCCTAGCTTTCAATCTTAAAGACTTTTACATGGCATTGAAGTTGAGTTGCACATGAAGATCCTTGTAAAATAGGTAGGACTAGAGAAATTGGCTTCCCTATTCTAAATTTTCCTTGACTATTGAGTTACATATCCTTTTAATAGAACAATTTGTTGTTAAAAAATCCTTGAGAAATGACATGATTATGGTGGTTGCATCCTCCCATCACATAATCCACTTGTATTTCCCACATGGCGAGGGACATTATTCCACATGTCTCTAATGTAAAAATGACATCATTGGTTCTCAAGATGAGAGGTATTTATAATGCATCAAGATCTAGACCTACACATTCTTTCAATCCCTCATAATATATAGAAGTGGATCCTTGGTTCTTTGAAAGAGTGGCTTCAATTAAAACTTGCACAAGTAGAAACCCTAAGCACTCAAAATAGAAAATATCGTACTCGAAAAGCATAGCTATATCAAGGAACTTGATGGTTTGCTAGTTTCCCTTCTTAAAATTGAACCGTGTAAGAGAACTTCAAAGAGTTGTTTCAATTGAGTTTGTTAGGGTCATAGAAACCAAAGAACACCTTAATACCGAAACCAAGGAACACCCTATTATTTAATTATACTTTCTTTTCTATGTTAGAGAGTTTGGATAATAGAAGACCTAATTGATTGTCTACTACATCAACCATGTTAAAATCTTTGTAGATGAATTAGAAGGCCTTAAATGATTATTTACATTTTATATCCAAAGTAGGGTTGTCTCATTTGTATCATTGTATGCATATAAGTTTCCCAACCCCAACACACGATCATCCATCTTAAGAAAAGTCAACACTAGTTGTTCAGAAGAGTTGGTATCCTAGTTTGTAACATAAGGAGCTCCTGAGGGGGTAAACTGTGACCACAACAACCCCTTTATAGGAAATTATGTAGTTTAATTCAACTAAATGGAATTGAAAATCATTATTGAAACTAAATCTTAAAGTTCTCACCTCTTGCAAACAAAAAACATATAACTCTTGGAATGTATTTCATGCTCTTTTCACCAAAATTTTGTGACATGTGTGTTTCAAAGTCATGAGATTTCATGATGCTAACTTCATTACATAAGAGAGGCAAGAGATTCCACATTCATTTATTTGGAGTCTTCTCCCATCTCTACTTGGGTGTTACGTAGATCAGAAATTGATGCTCCTTTAGGAGCATGGGAAAGGTATCAATGCATAATGCACATCTTTGCTTTATTTGATTTTTACTCATTAGTAAGGGTAGATTGAGAATTCATATAATTGAGGAGGAGAACAAGATCCCTTATTAACATTATGACGGGCTATTCCTTGAGAAGTGCAAACTAGTTCCTTGTTGTGAGGCTATGAAGCTTGTGCCCATTGTTGGGTTATGAGACATTGACAAGTGCCTAAGACGTTGAAGTCATTTGGTTACAAAGAGCCTAGATTCAAGCAAAATTTGAGAGACATTTAACCTCTTTCCTTATTGTAGCAAATTCCAACTTTAATGAGTGAAATGATTTTCAATCTTTTCCAATTCACAACTTGGGATTGAAATTACAAACATTGGAAAAGTTTGTACATGCATTTATCTTCTCCCATGTTTCTTTGGAAAAAATTTAGGTGATTTGACTTTCCCCACGATGCCTTTAGGGGAATTTATAAGACATACAACTTCAAACAAATATGTTTGCAAGATGTTGTGAACTACTATCTTCCTTGACACTAAGAGTGATACTACACCTTTTGATATAATGGCACAATAACCATGAATTTCTTAAACGTCAACCTCTAAGTTCACATCCACAATATATGCTTTCATAAGTATGATCCTACACTAATAGGAATCCTTACCCAAATAATAAAAAACAAATAATCTTAATTATTGTTTATAATATTTTGTTACACTAAATAGAATAAGCATTGTACAAACATGGGTAACATATATGCATCATTTGCATACATACAATAAAATGAGGAGGAATTGACGTCATACATCTAATGTAGAAACAATTCCACAGAGTAAATAAATAAATAAAATAAAACAAATTAACATATATACAACTCAATCCCCCCCCTAAGTAAGAGGTTAAACTACTTCAACTTAGCATGGGTTATAAACCATATTCTTGAAAAGGTTCGCTATGCAACTATGCTAATTGGAAGTGCACTCCTTTTGTGGTGCATTGTGCGGTAATTAGTGATGAACCCATGCCCGTGGTTTTGTAGTTTTTTATGAGAAAAGCTTGGATGTTCATCTAGAAATGATTCAATGCGAACAACTTGGGGAGTAAGGAGTAATAAATAGAGTAGCTTGCCTAGCTCAATATCTACAATGGCATAAGCAAAAAAAAATGATTGACATGTAAAAAATAATCCTCTATGGCATGAGGTTAAATTGAACTATACACCGAACTTGGCTAAGTTGACTAGATTAGAGCCCGTTGGAAGGAGATTTTGAGTAGACAACATGTTACCATGGAAAATTTTAGTGGCTAAATTTCACAAATGGACTAATTTTATGCTTAAAAAAGAATTGCTAATTTTTTATTTTTATTTTTATTTATTTATTTCTCTAAAAATGATTCACCCAATGTTTGTAGCATAAAATCATTTTACCTTAAAAATCGCCAAAATTCTATAGAGACTATATAACATCATTGGAAATTTTAATATTCACGAATATATCGCCAAACATTTTACGATTTACATATTAGGAACTACTAAGATTTGCCAAAGTTTCTACCCTTTAAAACATTTTCTATCCTTAAAATTTTCCTTACATGTTGCTTGGAAAACTAGGTAGAGGAAGTACATTAAAAGATTAATATCACCATTTCCTTGGTAGAATATAAGTGAAATTGCTTTGGTTGATTGACTACAATTTATTTAATTTCAACTATTAGGTATAAGTTACTGAGATACTATGCAAAGTAGTACAACTCACTCAAGTTAAATATAAGTACAATATAAATACAAGAGATAGTCTAACAAACCCTATAAAAGAGACTTGTTTAGGTAGGTGACAATTTTGTTCGAATGACAATTTTCTCATAATCAGGGATTTTTATTTAAAAAAAAAAAAATCTAAACTCCCTAGTGTTTGAAATATTTTTTAATAGTGGAAATAGATTTAACACTCTCAAGAATCCTTTGGAGCCCCTGAAATTATGAAACTTGACAACTATAACCTAGATTTCCAAAAAATTCCATTAGATTTTGTCAAAATTGTGCCAAAAACCATTCTTTTCTGAATGAAATCATCGCCTATTTAAACTAGGCTCTATAAAAGTATTATTCACAATTAATACATAAAAATTTAGTTATAATAATATCCTTATTTTACCCTCAAAATCTTAACATCAACAAATTTAGAAATGGGGTTTTCACCCAAAATCTTAACGTGAGGCAATTTTAAAATGGGTTTTTGAAAAACCCTTCTGGAGCTAGATTAAGAATGATGTATTCTACACGTTTATTTTTGGGACGTCATCTTTTCGTGTTAGTGGCTTTTGTTCATGGAATGTGAAAACTACGGACCACGGAGCAGGACTTTATGTGAATTGCCATACGAAAGACAAACCTCCTTCCCAAGCAGGAAAAGTTTGCCATTTTGCAGCGGGCGCGGTGCGTAGATGTTGGATGATAGATATTAACGGTTGTACATGAAATGGACAGAAGGAAGAGAAGAATCGACTTACTCTTGTCTGAACGTCTGGACGAAGCCCATTCCCAGCGGTTGGCCAATGGCAAGTACGCCTGCCTCATATGCCCAAGTCGCCCGGTTGTGGACACACTGCCCATGCTCACGGTAATTTCTGCTCCCCCCCTTACATCCATCTCTTCCCAGAAATTCATGGTTAAGATTTCAGAAATTTCAGTTTATGACATAGGCACAATGCTTTAAATACGTAGGTTCTGTTAAATGCATATTTTATTGTCTTCAATTTGTCTTTATGAGATTGAAACTTGGCAAAAGGGTGCTCTGGTAAATGAATTTGAACTTTGAAGTATAGAACTAAAGCTCTACTTATTTTTTAGCAACCCCTTTTCCCGCAAAGTGGTGCTGGATGTTTGTGTGTTTCGATCTCCTATGAAATTTCTGATTCTTTTGTGAGTGCTATGTTGGTCTGATATTTGCATTGTAAAACGATAAGATCCCCATATCCGAAAGCAATCCCTTTAGGGACACCAGTTCTTTGATTGCCTCTTCTCTTAACTAGACATTTAGCTTTTGCTGTCCCTCTTTGTATTACAGTGGATTACTGATACAGTACTCTTTTAGTCCCATAGATTTTCTTTTGCAGTCATTTGTTAGACATTAGTAAAATTATCTTATCTTGTCATAGGTACTGCCCCTCTAAACCAGACAAGGCCATAAATGGCTGCCTTTTTGTATTCCATGAATACTCTGTTGCCAAACAGGAATTAGTGAATTGTAGTAGACCTCCTACTATCAACATTGCCAGCCCAAGCTACATTGCATTATCCTGTGAGTTGTACCAGTTCTTTTGTATTTGTGTTCCCACTGAAGTTGATACAATAGTCTAAGTACCCTATAGATATTGCACAATCTGCTGATCTGCCATAATGTAAATGCTAATGTCTGGCCTAATGCTCACCATCCCACGCATAAGACTCCCAATTGCACAGTGTTGTGGTACCTCTAGCATATCTCCTTTTCTATATCTGTCGGAGGGCACACATTTTTAGTAAGTTGGAGATCTACTCCCATGGGAGTAACCGATGGTTTACATTTCCAAATTTCTTGAATACACCTCTAAGTTACTTTACATTAATATATTATCCATTTTGCTTTGTTTTTAAATATTTGAATTCATAGTCATCAATATCAAATATATACGTTTTACTCTAATGTATTATCCCTTTAGCTTTATCTTTGAAAAAATGAATGCGAAGTCACCAATATCACCATAGTCAACCATTTCAAATTCAACATACAATTTGTCTATTGCCTATATGAATAACATGTGTTCAGTGCTTACAAGCATCGAAGTTACTAGAAACACGATTGAACTAAGAAACATGGAGTGTAGTGTTTTGGGATTTTGGTCCTATGGTATAGGGTTTCAAGACCCATGACCCAAAGTATGATATATATGCAAAAATAATTAAATTTTAATTATAATTGTAGAAGAAAAAATGACAGATCATGTTAGGTCTCTATATTACTAGTATAGTCCCTTATTGTTGTTAGTGTAACCCCACTTATTGTTATTGTTGTACCCCTGTAACCCCCATATTGTTATTATTGTGCCCTTACATTATTATTGTTAGGTCGGCTAGGATTACATTGTGGCCCACTAGGATTACATTATGGCCCCATGGACTCCTATATATAGAAAGGAGGTTTTGTAAATTGTATCATCCAAGAATTGCTCATTTATGTAATGTATTGGAGGTTTCCCCCTCGAAGTGGCTTATTTCTAAGGCGTTGATATCTCTTTTCTTCTATTTTTGGAGCTGGTTACTCAACATTTGGTATCAGAGCTTTGGATTCTAGGGTTTCGCTGCTCCAAACAGGTCATCGTGGCATTTTCACTATAATTTTTTTTCTACAAAGTTTCAGAAGCTGAAATTTTTTTTATCACGTATTTGAAATCCTGAGGAACTTCGTGTAAAAAATTCCAGATCTTGGTTCACAATATTTTTGGAGATATGATGCGCCAGAGTTAGGGTTTCGGGTTCCCGAATTTCATCTCAAAGAGGGTGACAGTAGGAAAATCGTCATAATTACCTCCCACCATGATCGGTTAGGATCTGTAAAAAGGATCGCAATTACACGGTCTCTGGTTTCCTTTGTATCCAATTTCGAATAGAAGGATGAAGCGTTGACACGTGGAATGTCGTACAAGTTCGCTCTACTGAACCAATCCATAATTAGGTCATTGTGGGAGATTGGGCATAACTTTTCCTTGAAGAATCCAAATCAGGTCAGACCTGTGGCATTCGAAAGAAGATTCAGAGGGCTACTGCAAGATCAAATTTCAAATATTGAAGATCTGAAATCACATAGATAATTTAGTTTCAATATCAAGCTCCTCAAAAGCAATAAAAAAGTGTGTATTTTTTTCTTCGAATTGCTTAAGTCTTGTGTGAAAAATAAGTTTGAATTGATTCCAAGGGAATATTGTAGAATAGATATCAGTATTGGGTTCCAAAATGCCCCCTAAAAAGAATTCAACACCCATTAAGCCTTCAGAAGGCTCTATTATGACTCATGAAGATGAAGAAGTGCAACATGACATATCAAAATTACAAGAGCAAGTGCACCAAATTTCGCTCGCAAAGAGCAACAAAAAATGAGATGGACGGTTTGAAGAAAGGTGTGGAAGCTAAGATGAATGGTTTGGAAGCTAAGATGGATGGCATGGAAGCTAGCATGGAAGCTAAGATGTATGACATGGAAGCTAAGATAGATGAAAAAATGGAAAACATGAAGAATGATCTAAAAATAGACATGGAAGGTTTGACAAAGTTCATACAACAAATTTTTCCTAATGGTGAAAAGATAGTAGAGGAAACTCATGAAGAGAAAAAAATGAATTTTAATCATGATTTCATAAACTCTAATGTTGGTGGGAGGAACCACCATATTCCAAAGATGGATATGAGGAAGTTTGATGGCAAGGATTAGTAACATGGATACCCCCTACAGATGGAGCAATATTTTGATCTCAATAATATGCAAAACACACACAAGGTATGCATTTCAACTTTACATCTAGAACAAAATACATTTGTATGGTATCGTTGGATTTGCACCCTTAAAAAAAATGTCACTTGGTCAATTTTTACGGAGGAAAAGATAGCACATTGTGAGGATACAAAGAGAAAGGCCTTCTTTAGCCAATTGATAAATCTCAAACAAAAGGGTTCAGTGGTGGAGCACATTGAGGACTTCCAAAAATTGAATATAAGGGTAACTGATATTCCAAAGGAACACAAGATTGATGTCTTCATAGGGACTTTAAAGGATAACATCCAACATGAAGTTCGCATTTTGGAACCTGATTCATTGGATAAGGCATTCAGGTTGGCAAGAAAATTTGAATGTAAAATTATTGCGAGAAGGAAGCCTACCACTCACTTCTATAAAGAAGGAAGTGTTGCTACGCCTAGATTTCCACAACCTACAAGTTTGACACCACAAAAATTGGAAGAAAAAGAGCAAAAGGGCTTGCTACAATTGTGATAGCAAATACACTAAAGGTCATAAGTGTGCTGAGGAGAAATTATTTTACATATTTTGTGAAAAGGAGGAAGAAAATGAAAAAGAAACTTCAAAAGAAGAGGATATACATCAGGAAGCAACCCTAGAAGAAGAAGAAACGAGTCTAACCATATCATGTAATGCATTGGCAGGAATTACCACTCCTCGAACTCTCAAGATAGAAGGACATATCAAGAAGAAAAATGTAATAGTGTTGATTGATTCGGGTAGTACCCATAATTTTATTCATTGTAAGATAGCCAAGGAATGGTAGCCAAGAATTAAATTGTTTCCTATTCTCGACACCGAGGAATGTCAAGAATGAGTTACAAATGGAGGAACTATAAATTGCTCTGGAAAATTCCATAGTATCAAGCTAACCATGGGGGAATATGTATTGAATAGTCTAATGCTTTCCATTCCAATGGGAGGTGCAGATGTTGTACTAGGAGTACAATGGTTACAATCGTTGGGGGCGGTAGCTTTTAATTTTCAAAAACTTTTCTTGAATTTTTTTTCGGAAGGAAAGGAAGTTGAATTACTGGGTATCACAGGGAAGCTGAGAAAGGTAATAAGCTCTAATGTCATGACAAAGATTCTGAAGAAAGAACAACAAGGCGTAATTGCGCAATTATGCTCGCTAGAAGTTCCAACATCAAAATCATCAGCTATCAGGATCTCAAAGTCTTAGACAATCATTCCAAGGTGTTTGATACTCCCAAAGGACTCCCACCTATTAGTGATCATGATCATGCTATTCATTTGATTCCAGGAAGTGTTCCTCCAAACATCATGCCTTACAGATATCCTTATGTACAGAAGAGCGAAATTGAACATATGATTGCAAAAATGTTAGAAGTTGGTATAATTCAACCTAGTCAAAGTTCTTTCTCTGCTCCAGTAGTATTGGTGGACAAGAAGGATGGATCATGGTGCATGTGTCCAGATTATAGGGAGCTCAATAAGCTCACTATTAAAGATAAATTTCCCATTCCTGTGATTGATGAATTATTAGATGAATTACATGGCGCTATTTATTTTACCAAGTTGGATCTTCATTCAGGATATGTCAGAACAGAAGTGAAGACTTCAAAGATATTCCGAAAACAACATTCGAACTCATGAGGTCATTATGAATTTTTGGTCATGCCTTTTGGTCTTACCAATTCACCTTCTACATTTCAAGGGTTGATAGATTCCATTTTCAAACCCTTCCTTAGAAAATTTGTGCTAGTATTTTTTGATGACATACTAATCTACATTAGGTCTTGGAAGGATCATGTTCAACATGTTGACAGGGTGCTCAAATTATTGGAGGAGAAATAATTATATGCAAACACATCCAAATGTTTCTTTAGAGTACGAGAGGTGGAATACATGGGTCATATTGTATCTCATGAGGGTGTTAAGGTAGACCCTAACAAAATTAAATCCATTAAGGAATGGAAAGTCCCCACAACCATAAAGAAGTTGCGAGGATTTCTGGGGTTAACAGGGTATTATCGCAAGTTTGTTAAGACTTATGGGAGAATAGCAGCACCTCTAACAAGATTATTGAAGAAAGATGAATTTTCATGGACTCCTGAAGCAATTATGTCCTTTGAACATCTTAAATATGAAATGTGCCTAGCACCAGTCTTAGCTACACCAAACTTCACAAAAACTTTTATTGTGGAATGTGATGCCTCGAGAAATGGAATTGGTGTTGTTTTAATGCAAGAAGGAAGACCCGTTGCTTTTGAAATTCTTACAATCAAAGGAAAGTATTTATAGAAATCTATTTATGAGAAGGAAATGTTGGCAATACTACATGTACTAAAGAAATGGCGACCTTACCTAATCGGAAGACACTTCAGGTAAAAATTGATCATGATAGTCTTAAACACTTTTTGGAACAAAGAATATCTTCAGAAGAGCAGCAAAAATGGGTCACAAAGATGTTGGGTTATGACTTTGAAATCATCTACAAAAAGGGAAGCTAAATGTTGTTGTAGATGCACTCTCAAGAAAGGATGAAGAGGTGGAAGCATTGCTTTGTTCCATTTCTATTATCCAACCAGATTGGATAACCGAAGCAAGGGATGAATGGAAGAAGGACGAAGAAGTGTGGACACTCATTCAAAAGTTGCGGCAAGATCCTAGTACATCTGATACATTTAGTTTGAAAAATGCTTCCTTATGGTACAAAGATTGCTTATATCTTTGTAAGAATTCCAAAATAAAACAAAAGATTCTCTTGGAATTGCACACTTCTCCTTTAGGAGGACACTCGGGATTTTTAAAAACTTACCACGGGGTGAAGAAATAATTTTTTTGGGAGGGCCTTAAATCTGATATTCAAAAGTTTGTGGCGGAATGTTTGGTTTGCCAGCAAAATAAAGTTGAGACAATTAAGACCCCAGGTATTCTACAACTTTTTTCCATTCCAATTCAATGTTAGGAGGAGATTTCAATGGATTTTATCTCGGATTTACCTAAGTCCGAAGGAAAGAGTGTCATCATGGTGGTAGTTGATAGACTTACCAAGTATGCACACTTTTGTGTATTATCTCATCCATTTAAAGCAATTACATTTGCTACTACATTTAGGAAACAATTCAAAAGCTACATTGAAACCCAAAGATTATTGTAAGCGATAGAGATCCCATTTTTACTGGAAATTTTTGGACGGAATTATTTTCTTGTTTGGGTACTCAACTAGCTCATAGCTCATCTTATCATCCTCAATCCAATGGTCAAATTGAGATAGTGAATAAATGTTTGGAAGGATATCTTCGTTGTTTTGTATATGATAAACAAACACAATGGGTCAAGTGGTTACCTCTCGCTGAATGGTGGTATAACACTTCCTTCCATATTTCAGCAAAAATGACCCCATTTATGGCACTTTATGGATATCATCCACCGTCCATCACATCATCTTTAAGAGAAAATTCTAAGGTTCAAGCGGTGGAAGATCACATCAAGCATCAACAAGAATTTCTCCAACTCTTAAAGGATAACCTGAATTTGGCACAAAATCGAATGAAACAACAGGCAGATCAACATCACAGTGAGAGAATTTTTGATGTAGGAGATTGGGTATTTTTACGGCTACAACCATACAAACAAATGTCCCTCAATAAAGCTAAGAAGGATAATAAATTATCGCCAAAGTACTATGGTCCTTACAAGGTGTTGCAAAAGATTGGTACTATGGCATACAAATTGGAGCTTCCTGCTTCTTTGCAAGTTCATCTAGTTTTCCATGTTTCATGCTTAAAAAAGGTTATAGGTGACAAACTTCCAGTTCAAACAATATTTCCAGAACTTGATGAGGAAGGAAAAATCATATTGGAACCTGAAGCAGTCACGGAAACAAGAACTAGACAACTACGAAATCGATCAATTTCAGAGTATCTCATCAAGTGGAAGAACTTACTCACTGAAGATCTTACATGGGAGGATGAAAATTTTATATAGAAGCATCTAGAGCTACTCAAGTGTTTGAGGACAACACTTTTTAGAAGGAGAGGGGCATGTTAGGTCCCTATATTACTAGTATAGTCCCTTATTGTTGTTAGTGTAACCCCCTTATTGTTATTGTTGCACCCTTGTAACCTCAATATTGTTATTATTGTGCCCTTACATTATTATTGTTAGGTCGACTAGGATTATATTGTGACCCCATGGACTCCTATATATAGAAGGAGGTTTTGTCATTTGTATCATCCAAGAATTGTTCATTTCTGTAATGTAAAGGAGGTTGCCCCCTCGAAGTGGCTTATTTCTAAGGCGTTTATCTCTCTTTTCTTCTATTTTGGAAGTTGGTTTCATAACAAATCATTCAAATTTTTACAACCTATATCATATTTATTATGGAAATTTGGAAATAATGAAAACTTGCAACGATGCAAAACATTCAGTTCATAAACTTTAAAATGTATAAATAGTAAATACATCAATTCCACTATGAATGGTTGGTAACCATTTTTCTATCATCAAGTGGATCGTGGCAAATCAACAAACCTTACAGATGCACTAATAGTCATCCATGTCTTCTATTGGTTCATTTGGAGTGAAAGTTGAGCAAACCCCAAAGCCAATGCTTTGACCAAGTTTAGTATTCTTTTGACTAGGCCTTCTAGTACATCTTCCTTGTTCTCCTGCAAAACCCCCAAATGAAAAACATCCATGTGGAAATTTCAAGAATCCCTTGCTTAATGCAAATTCAAAAATTTCATCTCAAACTTGAGATTCCTTGGATCTATTTCACGTGAAATTTTATACTTAGGGCCGAATCTGAAATATAAATTAGGGTGGCATATATTTCATTTCATCCTTTCACTAAATTTTTTAACATTACCATGAATTGACTTAGGATGTTTGAGAGTGGTTCTGATGTCATTGGATTCCGTATGGAGAAAATAGAAGTTTAGACCCCACTCAAAATCCAATAGACTTAATAGTTTTCAAGATTCCAGAATTGGGGGGATTGCAATGTTTTGATTGGATTCTATCTTGTATGAGGGTCTGAAACTTTCTTTTAAACAAGAGCACCAAGTCCTCTATTGTAATATTCCAAATTAACAGTCAGCTAATTGGAATATTAGTTTTGTCAATTTTGCCTTTTTCTAATGTTAATAGAAAAATAAAGTGGGTAAAGGTGGCACACAAATAAATCTGAAGATTAAATCACTTTCCTAAAGTCACCAAGGCAAGCATTAGAGTTGGAGTGGGCCCCGTGGGGCCAACTACATGCAATAGACATCAGCCTAGTGGCAGCGCAAGAGAGGCAGCAGCGTAGGGGCAGCGTGGGGACAACAAGGAGACAACAACTGCGCAGTGCTTGGCTGGGAGAGGTGGCAACGCAGTCCAGTGGGGCCCAAGGGAATGTTGGGGGCTCAGCGAGGTAAAAGAGGATGAGAGCAGCTCATTCCTCATTCATTCAGTCATCGGCTAACTTTTTGTCTAGTAAACCAGAAGCATGCTTGAGCTGTTTAGTCGAGTTTGCAAGTGCTGCTTAGCACAGAGATTTCCGAACGGAGATCTCAACGTCATCCTCAAGGGACCTCGAGGTGCCTGCTCAGGAGAGGAGTTCAATCAATTTTGGAGGAGAGATTTCACAGGTTCAGTTCATGAGTACGCAGTCGAGTAGTGGAGAAGCTCCAAGGAACGAGAAAGACCGAGATATTTCAGCCAAGAGTTGTGTGAGGGGATCAACCCTTCCTTAGCAGAGTTTTTGGGTAGTTTTCAACAACTATTTCCAGTAGATCAGTTCAGAGTCCAATGTGCCTAGCAGAATTGTGTACCCAACTCAAGAGGGTGAATTTCAGGGGTCAACATTTCGGAAAACCCTTCGCGGGTTTTTCTGGGTTTGTTGAGGAGAGTCCGGTGTCCAAATCCGAAAAATTTCTAAGCAGTAGAACAACCCCAATACGCAATCCATTTCCAGCCAGCAACAACATTTTTCCAGACTGGGCAACGTAGAGGAGGAGCCACACAGAGTAGCAAGCAACAAGGTTTTCTGAGCAGGGATTGATGAGTATTTCAGCCTTCTTTGTGCAGGCCAAGGTGCCATCTTCCTAAGCACCATTTGTACCTTTCCCATTCAGAAATATTAATAAAATGGCTCAACAGTTTTGGCTCAATTCATGGTGTTTTTGATGCATATTTCTATTTGTTGTAGATTTAGTCTTTGTATGCTTTGTATTATTGTTTGTTCCCAATTTGGGATATTACAGTGGTATCAGAGCTCATAGACTTGGCTCAACCTGTGGAGCAATTGGTCTATGACACCAAAAGATAGAGAGTACATTACATACTAGAAGCAACGGTATAGAAGTAGAGAGCGTAGGCTTGAAATCACACTTGATCAAGAAGACAACATTCTGGTGGAGGAAGGCAAGGGGAAGGCACCAATGGCAGAAGAAAGAGATGAGAGGAAGGAGTTTGGTAACCTCCTCCTAAAATCAATGTAGGAGCTCTCCAAGAAGATAGAGGAGATGGGACAAAAGTTTGTCGGAGAGAACAGGCAAAGGGAAATTCCAAGGGAATTCCAGAATGGAGAATGATCTGGTACCTCTCTTCATTTACTTGAGCATAACACTGCGCAGCAGGTAGTGCCACACACCCCACCACGCTCTACCATGCCCACATTCTTGACTTTAGGGGTAGGAGCAGGAGGACCACAGGAGATGGAGGTGGCTCACTACGGAGAGTACTTCGTGGAATACTAGTCTTATGGGCGAAATTTTGGAGATGGCCTCACTTTCAATGAATTCTGCCAGCTGAAGAACAATAACAGACCACACAGCCATAACCGAGGAGGAGGGTACACACGGGTAATGACCTACAACGTATCGTGGGCAAATTTTTCTTGCCTACCTTCGATGGGTCATTGAAGTGTTCGGCAAAAGCTTGGGTGGAGAAGTTGGACATTTACTTTCAGCTGAACCAAATGGCGGAGGTGGAGGCCATCAACGTGGCAGCACTGCACCTTGAGGGAGAAGCGCATGATTGGTGGTTCCATGGGATATCTACGCTGGGTCACGCAGGAGTGACAGCGTATGCTGAGTTCACTTGGAGGTCGATAGAGAGATTTGATCAAAAGGACCCAGAGGAACATTTTGTTGAGCTGACCAAGCTCAAATAGACGGGGAACCTAGAAACTTACATTTTCGAGTTCTTGAAGTTCTCAGTGATGGTTCCAGACTTGTCCGTACCTAGGAGAGTGTACATGTTTATTGATGGACTGGCTGAACCTTTGCGTGGGCTATTCAGATCTACTAGGCCTACTATGTTGCAGGATGCTGTAGGGAGGACTAGGGACTTGCAAGATGCTATGCCGAGGACGAGAACTCCTTTCCCCGAAAGACTAGAGTTCCAACAGAAGGGGAAGGACGTGAGAGCTCCACCCCTGAGAGGGAACCAGGGTCGAGGGCCTTTGGATGATGACACCCAGAGAGAATTGAGACAGAGGAAGCTTTGCTTCACTTTCCAGGAGCCATGGGCACCAGGTCATTGATGTGCCTGAGGGAAGGCACATTACATTGAGTTCTTCTTTGATAGTGAAGGGGAAGAGGAGGCATATGAGGAGTTGGAGGGAGATGCTAGCGCCGGTGCACAGGGAGGGGATCATCCACCTCCACCTCCCCCAGTAGCAGAAGGAGCAACGTTTGCACCCACAGGAGGGGTCCTTGCATCTTTGCGAGGAGTTCCCAAGTACTTAACGCTGAGAGTTTGAGGGACAGTTCAGGGGTAGCGTGTCTCAGTTTTGGTGGACAACGAGGCCACACACAACGTTATCGATGCCCAACTAGTGCAGAGGAGGGGCATACAGACATAGAGCTTTGATGGGTTCTCTGTGTTGGTTCCAGGTTCCAGGACTATGCAGTGCATGCGATATGTTCCAGCATTAGCAGTGACCATGGGGACATACACGGTGACAAATCATTTTTTTGTGGTCGATATTCCAGACACCAATGTAGTGTTGGGTGTATAGTGGCTTATCACACTTGGGAAGGTCACTACAGATTGGGAGACTTTGGAGATGGAGTGGACAGACAAGAAGAGTGGGTAGCATGTGATAATCAGAGGCATGCACACCTATCCCCCACAGACAGTCTCTACACATCGGACGGAGGCAGATTTCCGGAAGGGAGATATAGAGTGGGTAGTGGAGTTGCAGATTTCAGAGGCAAGTGTCTCAAGTCAGCTTGTGCACCCGGATGTGCAAACTATCCTAGATCGTTACTCCACGGTTTTTGGGGACATTTCACCAGGACAACCATCGTACCGGGGGTTTGAGCAAACCAATGAGCTGGAGCAGGGCATCCAGGATGTGATTACCACTCCCTATAGGCACCCCAAATCCTATAGGGATGAGATTGAGAGAGCCATACATGAGCTCTTGGCATTGAGACACATCAGGCCCAACACTAGCCCCTTGGCTTCTTCAATGGTTCTGGTGAAGAAGAAGGATGACACACTGCAGATATGCATAGACTACAGGGTGCTGAACAAGAAGACCATGAAGAATCGCTATCCCATCCCCAAGATCGATGAGCTGATAGATGAGTTGAGGGGAGTGAAGTTCTTCTCCAAGATCGATTTGAGGTCGAGGTACCATCAGATCAAGGTGAGGGACCAAGATGTCCCCAAGACTGCGTTTCACTGCCACTACGACCATTTTGAGTTTTTGGTGATGCCCTTTGGGCTGACCAATGCTTTGGCCACATTTCAGTCTTGCATGAACCACATCTTCTGTGGTCAGTTGAGGAAGTTCGTGCTGCTATTTTTCGATGACATTCTCATCTACAGCCGCACATGGGAAGAACATTTGTAGCACATTGAGGTTGTACTGCGTATCTTTGAGGAGCAACATTTCTATGCCAAGCTATCCAAGTACGAGTTTGGGCTTACAGAGATGTTCTATTTGAGGCATATTATCGGAGTGAACGGAGTGAGAGTCCATGAGGAGAAGATCCGGGCCATCCAGGATTGGCCGGAACTGAAGAACATGACGGAACTCCGGGGGTTTGTAGGCATCTACACCTACTATCGGAAGTTCGTCAAAGGATTTTCACAACTTGTAGCACCCCTCATAGATCTCACCAAGAAGGGGGCTTTTAGCTGGATAGATGCTGCGCAGAAAGCCTTTGACAGGCTCAAGGAGGTGATGAGTAGTTGCCCGGTGTTGGCATTGCCCCACTTCACGTAGCCCTTTGTGCTGGAGTGTGATGCGTCAGGAGAAGGGGTGGGCGTAGTATTGATGTGGGGGGGTCATCCTATAGCTTTTGAGAGTTAGAAGCTGCTGCCCCATGAGAGACTGTACCCCATATACGACAGAGATGTTGGCCAAGTTCAGGCAGTACCTGGTGGGGAACAGGTTCCGGGTAAGGACTGACCACAACAGTCTTCGATTCTTCCTTGAGTAGGAGCAGTTGCAGGAGAGACAACAAAAATGGGTCAGCAAGATCCAAGCCTATGATTTTGACATCGAGTATGTCAAGGGGAAGAACAACATGGTGGGAGACGCTTTATCGCGGAGACCGGCAACGCTGTCCTTGATGAGTATTGATGCAGACTAGAGGGCTCAACTTTTGGTGGAATACTCCAAGGATCGTTTTGCATGTGAGATATTAGATGGGCAGGTGACAAATGACTAGTGTCGGGTGATGGATGAGGTCATCTATTATCGAGATCGGATCTTCTTGACAGGTAACTCCCAACTCAGGGAGAAGATTTTGCATGCCGCCCATGACTCACCACTTTCAAGCCATTAGGGGTTCACTAAAACATATGGGGCATCAGGAAGAGGTTCTCATGGAAGGGCCTCAAGGAGGACGTACTCCGACATGTCAGGGCGTGCGTAGCTTGTCAGCGAAACAAGGGGGAGCTGAACCACCCCGCAGGGTTGCTACAACTGCTTCCCATTCCGGAGGGGAAATGGGAAAGCATATCCATGGATTTCATCATTCGATTCCCCATGGTGCAGGACAAGGATTGCATCTTCGTAGTTGTTGATTGACTAACGAAGTATGCTCATTTCAATGTTTTAAAAAACGGAATCGGACAGCTACCAGGCCAAGGTAATGACTCGGTAATGACTCCGAATCGGTAATGATTCGGTCGACTCGGTTTCAATCACTCGGTTTTTGTAAAAAATACATTAAATATTAATTTTTTTGTACAATCTCATACCAATACAAACTTTATTTTTCTGTGACAAGCATGCTTCTGGTCAACACAAACAAACAAGCACTTTCCGTAGCATGAGAATTTAATTCACTGAAGCAATTGCGTCTCACATGCTTATGGAAGCTATCCTTTGGCTTAACAGCTGCCACTGGTGGTATTTCTTCCGCCAAAATAACTAGGACTTGCACCTGGCTACAACCACAATAAATAGTTGGCTTATGTAGGCATGCTGGCTTACTGGAGGTGAACATGTCCCTGTGGGATTTTTGAGCCTTGGTGGGGAGGTTAGCAACACCCAATGTTTATCAACTAGCCAAACCCCTGTTGATCACTGAAATTTTTTGAAGAAACAAAATAAGACTGTGGCCCTCCTTCAAATTCCTCAGCCAATGGAGACTTGTCAATAATTAATTTTAATTCATGCTCTTTAATTTTAATTTTAATGGCGACTTTATCTTCATGAACACTCAAGGGCTCCCAACCAATTCTTTTATTGCATCAATAGACTTGAAGAAAACCTTATTCCCAGTAGTTTATCTTCATGACTCATGAGTACTCAATGGCTTATCCAATTCCTTTATTGCATC
The DNA here is from genome assembly GCA_034641835.2 of Pinus albicaulis. Lineage (NCBI taxonomy): Eukaryota > Viridiplantae > Streptophyta > Pinopsida > Pinales > Pinaceae > Pinus > Pinus albicaulis. The sequence goes on from JAXQQM020071995.1 coordinate 60,725, forward strand.
AACAGACTCGAAGAAATCCTTACTTCTTTCTCTCAGTATAACCTTATTTCTTTCTCCCAGCATATATTAGGTGGCAATCAATTATTGCAGGACATCAATTCGAGAATCCTGTCCAAATCTTACCTTTCTCAATCTTGAATTTGAAGGTAGATTCTCCTTTTGTCGCTTATGTTCTTTCATATCAAATAGAGCCTAGATGAAACTGTTAACATAACCCGTATACAAGTTTTAGTCAATTTGGTTCCGTATTTAAAGACATAGTTAAAGAGATGATTTTTTTGGCGAGGCTAGAAGATTTGCCTATCAGTCTTTCTTGAATCACCTTCAGAGTTTTCTTTATAAAAATAATACCCTTTCCCTTTGAGAAGGGTGTGGCCCTCCAGTGCTCTCTGGAATTTTTCCAATTAACATTTTATGAATCTGCCAACAAACAAATCCTGAACCCTATAGAAATGGTAAGGGGCTTCATGCCTCCAAAATGTCAGATACCAAATTGGAATTGGCTCAATATCTACATGCATGTCTCCTATTTGGACCAGGGTCTCAAATGGATTGTAGAAAAATAACACATGAACAAGATATGAGGCAAACATTAGTGGATTTGTGAATGATGTGAAAGGTGAGAAATGAAGTGGAAGGTTTCCAAATTCTGCATGCAGATTGTAGGCACTTTATAATTGGTATGAGATTGAACTAACAGACTATCACAATATAAATTGCAAATCAAACAACTTAACTCAATCAGGTTCCTCAAATCTGTGAGGTTGCTAGTTCTGAATCTCCTCCAAAGAGCTTACCTGCTCTCTTTGTCATAGCTTCCAAGCTATGATCCACTTTCACTCACTCCTTCGGCTGCTACCTATTAAAAGTATGCATATATATTTTGTAAATTCCATATAGTATGACCATATTCCTCACTTACCAACCTTCAATAAATTCTTTCCAGCTTTGTATCATTGGCTGGAATTATTGTCATGTCTGCAAATCCTCTATTTCAAACTTTTCAGGTTCTCTGCCTGTTTCCCTTCTTCACTATTCAGAATTTTCAAACTCTGACTTACTCTTCCAAAGAGTACTTTTCCTTAGTCTTGGAGAATCACTTCCCTTGTAACTTTAAAGGATATCTTTGTGCTCTTAAACTCCTCTCCAAGAACTCGACCTCTCTATTCCAAATTCCAAAGAGCGTTCTAGCTCTAATACCACTTAATGCAGGAAAAAAATTATTTTCCTGCATCTTCAATTTCTTGATTCAGATCTCTTAATCAACATTTCAAATTTGCACTTGAATGCTGCACAATTCCTGCAATTCTAACCATCAGAACCAGAAATATCCTTTCCACCACAATTTCAATGCATGTACGTTGATCCATAATAAACCTGCTATCTCATCTAAGTGCAGTGATTACTATAAAGGGTAATTCCTCATGTATCATAATCAGATCCTTCATCTGATTGATTCACGCTTGGATGTAACAACAAATCACCATCGTATTTCATTCCAGATTGATGGGGAAACAAATTGTTTGTTTATTAAACCACAGCAACAAATACTGTATCACCCTGGCTGTTTTGGCTCGGCCTGGTTAACTCGGGCCAGGCCTGGTTGGCTGGCTTGTTACCGAGCCGGTACAAAAACCGGCCGGCTCGGTAACAAACCGGCCAACCTAGCTGGTTTTGTACCTGGTCGGACCGGCCAGCCTAATGGCTCGGTCGACTAGGCCTGGTCGGAGTTGGGCCGGCTGTTTTTTAAAACAGAGATTTCTTTGCCATTTCAGCTCGGTACATTGCTTCACAGGTGGCTGAGTTATTTTTCAGGGATGTTTTTAGACTCCATGGTCTTCCAAAGACCATAGTCAGTGACAGGGGCAGCTGGTTCATGGGCGGCTTTTGGCAGGATTTATTCCGTTTGGTGGGTACAGAGTTGATACCCAGCACCAGTTACCAGCCACAGATAAATGGACAGACTGAGATAGTGAACAAGTGGCTGGAGGGCTACTTGAGGAACTATGTCACGGGGCAACATAAGGCTTGGCTGTGTTGGCTTTATCTGGGGGTGTACTGTTACAACACAACATTCCACATGTCGATTGGTATGTCTCCATTTTACGCTTTATATGGTTATAATGCTTTAAATTTTGTTGATGTGATGTTTGGAGCTAGCAAGGCCCCCAGGGCCAAGGAATGGATCCAAGAGAGCCAAGACATACTCCGGGCTCTCAAGGATAACATAGCTACAACACAGAACCAACAAAAACTATACGCAGACAGAGGCCGCGTGGAGAGGTAGTTTGAGGTGGATGATCTGGTTTACCTTTGCCTTTAGTCGTACAAGCAGTCCACTTTGAAGCAAAAAGGAGCTGAGAAACTCAAGCCTCACTTCTATGGACCATATAGGGTGATCAGGCGTGTTGGGGAGGTAGCGTATGAGCTAGAGCTGCTAGCCGGGAGTAGGATCCACAACATTTTTCACGTCTCATGCCTGAAGAAGGCTTTGGGACAACAGGTGACAGCCACTATGGAGCTTCCGTCCACTGATGATGAGGGGCATTTGGTGCTACAGTCGGAGGCCATTTTGGACACACGGGAGAGACATTCAAGGAGCAGGACCATGAGGGTATATCTGATTAGATGGAGAAACCTTCCAGATGAGGATGCCACTTGGGAGGGGGAGAAAATCTTGCAGCATCCATCCTTGTAGTTACTTGAGGACAAGCAACGTTTTGGCGGGGAGGACTGTAATATTCCAAATTAACAGTAAGCTAATTGAAATATTAATTTTGTCAATTTTGCCTTTTTCTAATGTTAGAAGAAAAATAAAGCGGGTAAAGGTGACCCACAAATAAATCTGAAGATTAAATCACTTTCCTGAAGTCACCAAGGCAAGAATTAGAGTTGGAGTGGGGCCCGTGGAACCAACTACACGCAATAGACATCAACCTAGTGGCAGTGCAGGAGAGGCAACAATGTAGGGGCAGTGTGGGGACAGCAAGGGGACAAAAGCTGCACAATGGTTGCACAATGGTTGGCCGACAGAGGTGGCAACGCAGTCGAGTGGGGCCCAAGGGAACGTTGGGGGTTCAACTAGGTAAAAGAGGATGAGAGTAAATCATTCCTCATTCATTCAATCATCAGCTAACTTTTTGTCTGGTAAACTAGAAGCACACTTGAGCTATTTAGTCGAGTCTGCAAGTGCTGTTTAGCACAGAGATTTTCGAGTGGAGATCTCAACCTCATCCTCGAGCGACTTCGAGTGCTTGCTCAAGAGAGGATTTCAGTCAGTATTGGATGAGAGATTTCAGAGGTTCAGTTTAGGAGTACGCAGTCCCTTCCAGGACAACACAGTCAGCTAGGGAGTTACGTAGTCCAACAGAGGAGTAGCTCCGAGGAAGGAGAAAGACCGAGATATTTCAGCTAGGAGTTTTGTAAGGGGATCAACCCTTCCTTGGCAGAGTTTTTGGGCAGTTTTCAGCAGCTATTTCCAGCAGATCAATTCAGAGCCTAGTGTGCCCAGCAGAATTGTGTACCCAAATCAAGAGGGTGAATTTCTGGGGTTAGCATTTCGGAAAACCCTTCGCGGGTTTTTATGGGTTTGTTGAGGAGAGTTCGGTGTCCAAATCCCGAAATTTTCTGAGCAGTAGAACAACCCCAATACACAATCCATTTCCAGTCAACAACAACATTTTTCCAGATTGGGAAGCGTAGAGGAGGAGCCATGCAGAGCAGCAAGCAGCAAGGTTTTCTGAGCAGGGATCGAGGAGTGTTTCAGCCTACCTTGTGCAGACCAAAGTGCCATCTTCCTAAGCACCATTTGTACCTTTCCCATTCAGAAATATTAATAAAATGGCTCAACATTTTTGGCTCAATTCATGGTGTTTTTGATGCATATTTCTGTTTGCTATAGATTCAGCCTTTGTATGCTTTGTATTACTGTTTGTTCCCAATTTGGGATATTACATCTATGTACCTCAAAGTTGGTGGCATTGGTTATTGGACTCCACTGTCATGACCCTAGTAAAAATGTACCTATCACTCCGACAAAATCTTGATGATATTGATGATTAAGATGCCAATGTATGTAATGATTTTGATGGTATGCAGGTATTTGTTGTAGCATGAATTTTTTGGACTATAGAGGCCATCTAGAGCCTATTTGCTGATGTATTTCTGGTCCAAATATGGATTGCAGTCGATGTTATTTATATGCACTCTTGTTGTATATATAAAAAACTTTGCATATTTGTGTATAATGGTTTGGATTCATATGGATGCACATGAACATTTATGTATTTTTTGGTCGACTGATTTTTGGTCCGTTTTTTTTTTCCAATTCCTAGTTTTTGGGTCCACTGGTTCGATCACTGGTTTGGTTCTTGATAACATTGGTTCATTGTCCATTGTTCTTTTTTAGTTTTAACTTTTGAATCTTGACTCTAGATATTGATGACCTTAGCCCAAGTTTTTGATTCATCACTTTTTACTATTTTTGAGTTTGAGTAATTTCAATTTACTATTCGATTTTAGACTTTAGTATCTACCATTTTGTTCAGTACTAATAAGATTCTAGAATAATGAATGATGAATTTAAATCATTATATACAATATTTTACTATTTCTATTTCATTGAATCATTTATAATGTATGAATCAATTATTTCGTTATTTAATTTGAATTTTAATCATGTTTACACACACATACACACAACGACGACACCCTGTCCACCGTGAATTTCCCTAAAATTTGGGGGTGCTCCCACACGTCCTTCTTGTGTGTTTCCCCGTTTCCCCCCCCCCGTCCTGGAAAGTTGGCAGATCATTGCATTTATGTCCAACCAAACACATGAGGCAGCCAAAGAAACTAAACCCTGAACAATTGTATTTCAAGGGAAGTACATTTCAGTCCTCAGGGTACAAATCCTAACAAATAACAGATCTGAAATTCACTTTATTAGAACATATTTATTACAGCCTTAAATATGTCTGCTTAGCTTAATATGTTTGTCAAATCACTCAACAAAATCTGCTAGCTGTTCATGATAAATCAACATACCAAACAGTCCTAGTCAAAGCTGCAAGTACATAAAGTTTGGACATCAAGAACACTTCATATATACATAAGAATGAAGTTACAATTACACACCGACAGCTTATCACAAGCTGGTACAAGATAGTCCTTCAAGCTTATCACAAGCTAGGACTTTCCAATACTCTCCAGACCCTAGCTAGGGAAACCACAACAAGTTAGTGTCACACCAACTATGAAACTGAGCCATCTGCTCATCCTAGCGAGGAATCACTCCTAACTAAAGCAGATTTCTCCACCAAAGATCCATAACTATCTAGCATACATATTTGCAAGTCCTCTTTGGCACCTACACTTGCATCACACAAGTGTACAAGAGAAGACAAGATAGTCTTCCACTATCTTCTCCACATTAAGTACTCCAAATAGCCCTAGGGTTTTCATTGCCACAAACCTTAGTCTTCTCTCACAAGAACCACACAAACAAGTGCTCCCTTTGCTCCCCTAAGGTTCTCCCAAACCTCAACTCACCTTGTCTTCTTAGGGTAAATCCTAACCCTAACACCTTCCTTGCATCAACACAAGAACCCTAGTGTACTAGATTAGAGTGCAAAGTGCAATGAAGGAAAATTGCACATAAGAGATACAAGTTTGCTCAAGTACACATAGTAGGCAATTGTTATGTTGTAAGGATCAAGGTTCTCTCCTTCCTTTATATTAAGGCAAGGGAGGCTAGCAATAGAGTAGTGGATTTTATCCGTATCTAGTTTACTCAATCAACCCAACTAATCAACAACTAAGTCCACATATGAAGCTTGCCAACCTTAAGATGACACATGTTAAGCTCCAGGATAAGCATGTCCATCAAGGTGAGTTCCATAAGACCAAGGTCCAATGCTTTCTTCTAGAGGTATCTAGTGCTTCAAATCCTACCTCCTAAGCAATGAGCTCCTTTGGATCCACCACATCTCGATGAATGCTCTTTAGCCCAGGTGTCCTCTTATTCTAAGCTCTATCTGTTTGATCAACTTGGCAATCAAAGTATTCTAGGCTGTATCAATTGCCAAAAGCACATGGGAAGCCAAAAAAGTACATTGGAATGGTTGTACAATCGACGAGGTTGTTAGTTTTTGCAACATTGGATGTGTTCTGTGAAAATTTCATCTATTGCAATAATTGGAAATTATTTTCCTAACTGTAATTTCAATTATGCAGTTTATTTGCTATGACAAACAATGAATAAATCACTACTGCAATTTTCACCATAAAAATACTGCGGAAAATAAAAATACTAGAAACTGAGAAATTCTAACACAAGAGAAATTTGACAGTTATTTTTAGACAATTGTCCCGGGAAAAACCCCAATGTGGGAAAACCGGTGCAACAGATGAGGGTTTTATTATTAATCTTCAGCAACTTTAATGTGTACAATAATTTAGATGCTCGACTGATAATCTAATTTGAGAAGAATACTGGCAAAATTATTGTGAGAATTTTCTCTCACCCCATAACTAATTTCTGCCCATGCGAAATTGCCTCCCTAGCTATGCGCTGAGCCTCCTACGTCACAATCTGCACAGTGCTTGCGCAAAACCTCTAGGGATTTCGGCCTTCCTCTCACTGCCTCTTTTGGGGATTGGAATACTTCCTCCTGGAATGCTGCTGACCTCCTCTACCATCGACTACTCACCCTCTGGCTCTATCATCTCTGCTGAATCGTTGCCACTGAGAAAATCAAACTGCCTATGCAACTGAGTATCTGCTTTGGTGTCTTCTCCATCCCATTGACTCCTTCTTATAATCCTCTGTTGGAGCACCAATGGCCAAGATTAAAATATAATCGAGAGCCCAAATTAATTTCCTGTCGATTCGTGTGAGTATCTAGATGATTCTCACCTTATCTCAATTAATACTTATTAATTAACCATATTCCCTAAGTTTAGACTTGGGAAATATTTAAAAAATCGGTTAATAATCTAATTGAGTCACTTCTAGGTGGAATTTCTAGAAACGATTTCCGGGTTTTGGAGATCTCATGTATTCTAGCCTTTCCACCAAATTTCGTGGCTAGAACACATCCGATGGTACAAAAACTAACACTCCCTCTTCGCGATGAATGTGTTCTAGTGCTGAACACTTTGTCCCAACACCCTGTCTATGTATCACCTCCTGTCAAGCTGCTAATGTCTAGCCACTGCTGCCCACCAACTACTATGCAACTTTGATATGTGATGCTGCTAACTGTGCTGAATTGCTGCCAACACTTTATTTGCATTGCAACTCACTCTCATCTACTGCTGCTGCAACTGAGAATTATCCAAAGTAATCTGACCCTGCTACTGAAACAGTTTTCCACCATACCCATATGTTCTTTGAAACATACAAACTTAGCTCTCCCTAGAGCTTTCGTGAGTATATCTGCAACTTGCTCTTCTGTGGGAACATACTGTAGTTGGACTGCTCCATGTTGTACACAATATTTGATGAAATGACACCAAATATCTATGTGTTTTGACCTGTCATGAAACACTGGATTCTCAGAGAGCTTTATGGAACTTTGATTATCATAGTAGCACTGGTTGCCTCCATCCTCTCCCTAAACAAGCTTACTAGCAACTTCCGAAGCCATATAGCTTTGCACGTAGCTGTGCTTGCTACCATATACTCTGCTTCTGCAGAGCTCAATGCTACTGACTTCTGCTTCTTGCTACACCAAGAAACCATCCCTGACCCAATATTGAAGCAGTACCCAGAGGTACTTTTCCTGTCCACTGAACTGCCTGCCTAATCTGCATCTGTGAATCCACATAGTTTGACATCATCCCCTCTGGTTTATCTCAAACCGTACTTGACTGTGCCACACACATACCTCAAGATATGCCTCATCGCTGCCCAATGTACCCTCTTCGGTTCTACCATAAATTGACTGAGGGTATTGACTGCGAAGCAACTATCTGTCCCAGTGTTGACCAGATACACGAGAGACACGATAAGCTATCTATACAAGGTGGGGTCGACATCCTTCTCATCTGATGCATCTATCTTCTTCCAATTAGTGATCATGGGCGTAGACATGGGTCTACAATCTTGCATTCTGAACCTCTTCAGAATATCTGTAGCATATTTTCCCTGCACAAGGAAGATCTCCCCGTCCTTCTACCACACTTTCAATCCTAGGAAATAGTGCATCAACCCTAAACCCTTCATATCAAATTCTGCTGCTAGGTTCCTGGTGCAATCTTCTATGAGCCTTGATGATCTTATCAAGAAAAGATCATCCACATACAATACTAGGATGAGTGGCTCACCCTCTACCATTAAATAGTAAAGGTTGGGATCTGTGTCACTCTTAACAAATCCCATCTGCTTCAAGTAGCTGTCAATCCGACCATACCATGTCCTGGGAGCTTGTTTGAGTCCATATAGAGATTTCTTTAGTCTGCACAAATGAGTGCGCCTCTCATGAGTCTCGAAGCCCTTTCGCTGTTCTATGTACACCTCTTCCTCTATCACCTCATTCAAGTACGTTGTCTTGACATCCATCTGGTGAATCTGCCATCCCATTTGAGCTGCTAGGGATATAACTGACTGGATAGAGGTGTATCTGACAACTGGGGTGAAGGTCTCCTCATAATCTATCCCTTCTTTCTATGCATACCCCTTCGCCTCGAACCTTGCCTTATACTTTTCCAGCCATCTGCAGCATACTTGATCTTGTAGATCCATCTAGAACCTACAATTGACCTTTTTTCAGGCCTTGGCACTACCTTCCAAACATCATTTGTCATGATAGAGCTATATTCTTCTACCATGGCGTCTACCCACATCTGATGCTGTGCGGCCTCCTGAAAGTTGGAAGGTTCTGCAACCCGAGCCACTAATTCATGGTATTTGTCAAACTATCTACGCTGTCTTTTGTTTGTCCTAGGAGTTCCAATAAACTCCTTTGCATCTCTTAATGTCTGACAAACCTCTCTGCTGGCTCGACCACTAGTGGTGGGAGATTCAAACAGTTCCTCCTCATCTTGCTTTTGCTACTTTGTCTATTGAGAACTCCCCGAATCTCCTGCACTTGAGGAAATACAGGTACTGGTCACTGTACTCGATACCTGTGACTGTCCTCTTGCCGGTCCCACTCACTGCCCCTGCTGCTGGACAAAAGGATCTTCTGCTGACTGATTTTGATCACTTGCATGCATCTCACGAGATCTCTTCAAAGCTCGGTCCTCCATGAACTTCACATCTCGTCTCACTACAACATTTCTATCGCTAGGAATGTAGATCTTGTATGCCTTTGAGGTTTTGCTATACCCCATGAGAAAATCCGTCTATGTAGTCTGATCCAATTTGGTATGCTTTTCATCTGACACGTGGCAATAAGAAACACTGCCAAAAATCCTGAAGTGACTAACTTCTGGCTTCTTTGTTAAATTCTGAAGATGTTCTATGCTAGATGCAAATACACTTTAAAATTCTAGGGCTCAATTAAAGTAAGATGTAGATAGAACATACCAATAGATCGATGGAAGACAAGCCAAAAACAGAGATAAAGAATGGTGGCGTTACGACAGTCAGTAGGATGCTTCAACCAACAAAGTCTTCATAAGGTCAGCCTCCCACGTGTGTCATGCCACCCCAAGACGCTGCACCAAGATGCCCTAAACGCAGAACCAAGAATGCTGCTCCATCACCATCCAAGAGAGAAGAAAATGCCTCCACAAAAATGTGTGTAAAATGAACTCCAAGTCTCTCCAATATATAGGAATCTGTGGGGGTGTGTGACACATCTCTTATGCATGTGGGATAAATCAAGCCGACCTTGCACATGTGGAATAAATTCAAAATACATGTTTTGCTCATCCGATCAAGATGATCTTTAGATCGATATTGCACCTCTCTGAAAGAGAAATCCAATAAACATATTGGCATAGTCATCTGAGCATCACAATATGGAGTTTGGACCTAGTTGCCCAAAATTAACACTCCCTCTCAACTAGGGAGAACTCCATCCACCAGTGCCATTCAAACATCGTGCGTCATGTCGCCGTAAGTTGCTTCGCTGGCTTCTTTATTTCAAAACAAAATGTGAGTCACAAAGACATCACTTTTGGCTAACCCGAAGTCGGATCAGAGGTCCGAAACCTCTATAGGACTCAAAGGAGTCACATGCTAACTTGAAGTTGGTTTAACTGACTCGAAGTCAGTTGGAGGTCCGAAACCTCACTTGGACTCAAGAGAGTCATATACTATCCCGAAGTTAGTTTAACTGACCTGAGGTCAGTTGGAGGTCCGAAACCTCAATAGACTTGATCCCAGATCAAGTGGTTGGACACGTGCCATCCTAGACATAGAGAGTACGTCAATCTCTGATGCGTCCATCGGTCTTGCTATGGTCTCTATTCACATTTCCCACCTCATTGGCCAAATGAGAGGTACTTCCCATGAGTCTGAAACTCCATGGGTAGGATGCATGCGAGGCACAGATCATAAAGAGGTAAACCAACTCAATATCATCACGGTGGGGTGGAAGCACACCAACTAGGTTTGACAAGCCTAGCCTTGTGGTTGCTTATAGCTCCAAAAAGCTATCCCCAAAGCCCCCCTGGAGCTCCCAGAGCTCATCGTCCAATGGGACCCTCCAAATAGGGTCGATCCACGATTCCAAGATTCTCACGGAAGGTTAGGAACATGACCTTCTCTAAGGGCTTTGTGAGAATATTCGCGACCTGCTCATTAGTTCCTATATGATCAAGCCTTATGGTGCCTTGCTGTACCAACATGCTTGAATCGATCGTGGAACACGGGATTCTCTGACAAACGAATCCCCCTCTGGTTATCACAAAGGATAACGGTGGCATCTAGCACATGCTCAAATAGCTCATTGAAGAGCTTTCGCACCCAAGTGGCTTCACAATAGGCCATACATGCTGCAATGTATTCGGCCTCAGCAGTGCTCAAAGCTACTGACTTCTGCTTCCTGCTCGAAGCAGACCCGAGTATGAAGCAACAACCAGATGTGCTCTTGCGATCCACCACACTGCTAGCCCAATCGACATCAGCATATACACAGAGTCTCAAACTCCCGACAATATATCTCAGCCCATGGTCTATCGTGCCCCAGAGATATTTGAAGAGTTTCTTGGCACCAACCCAGTGAATGTTATGGGGATCAACCATGTGTTGATTCAAAGTGTTCACTGCACAACATATGTTGGGACGGATGTTCCCTAAGAACATCAGGGCCCCTACGAGTTGACAATACTTCGCAGGATTTGCTAGCACAGGCCCAACAACGCTTTCACTCAACTTCTTAAAGTTGAGTACCATCGGTGTCGACACAGACTTACAGTCCACCATATCAAATCTTTCCAGCAGCTTCACAATATATTTTCCTTGAGAGAGGAAAATCTCGCCAGGTCTCTACCAGACCTCCAGGCCTAGGAAGTAATGCATCAATCCTAGGTCCTTCATCTCGAACTCAGAAGCGAGCTCCCTCTTATACTGATGAATGAGAGAGTCAACACCTGTCAGGAAGAGATCGTCCACATAAAGAACCAGAATGAGAGGCTTTTCTCTATCAACCTTGAGGTAAAGGTTCATATCAACATTACTTCGAGTGAAGCCGAACTTCATCAAGTAGCTATCTATCCTCCCGCACCAAGCCCTGGGTGCTTGCTTCAGTCCATAGAGGGCTTTCTTCAACCTGCATACATGAGAGTCTCTATCCTGGACTTCGAACCCCAGAGGTTGCTCCACATACACCTCTTCCTTTGTCGAACCATGCAGAAAAGGCAGTCTTCACATCCATCTGATGGAGACTCCATCCTTGCGTGGCAGCAAGGTCAATAATAGATCACAGGTGCATATATATCATCATAATCTATGCCTTCCTTTTGAGAGAAGCCTTGGGCAACGAATCTTGCCTTGAACTTTTCAACACTACCATCAGATCCATGCTTGATCTTATAGAGCCATTTCTAGGTGACAACAGCTTTGTCCTCCGGTCTCGGAACCATATCCAGACATCATAACGGATTCCTGCTCTTGTGTATAGCATCCTTCCAGACTTGAAGCTTAACAGCTTCTTCAGGCTCATATTGTACTCATGGCAGCTGGATACCCTTGGTATCTGTTGACCACTCTGTGTCAACAACCCCATAGAAGTACACCCCCATTTTTTCAAATGGGATCTATCATGTTCGAGGTGTTCACGCCATTCAAATTTCATTGACAGATGACAATTTTATAAATGATGTAAACCCATTCTGCATGTTTATGATATAAATGATCTAAGTAAGACCACCATGTATGTAACAACCTAGGTAAACCTAGTATTTTGGTGATGATTTCTATCCTAGGAGGTTTTTTGTCTCACTGATTCATTTGTGTTTCTCGACACAAGTGATCGGTAGAGTTTTCCCCTCTGGCCTCACTCCAAAGCTAGAGTGGATTTTGTCATCAAGATGCTAAGTGAGTCCTAGTTTTTTCTATCGAGTCTTTGTTAAAGTAGTTTGGGAATAATCCTAGCTGATTAGCTAGATTATTTTATTACAAGCTACTTGGTCTACTAGATCATGTTTTGAGTTGCATAATTGTGTAGCTTTTTGAGGGTCTATACGAATGGGTATTCCCCCTTTATGTGTCTAATTGTTTTATCTTATGTAAAGAGGGTTGGAAAAATAATTAAATCCCCTCTCAGTCAAATAATTAAATTTGTTGGCCAAATTGATTAAAAATCCTAAGCCAAAAATTTAATTAATTTTAAGTCCTAGGTGTTTTAAAATTCTTCAAAGGAAAAATTCGTGAGTCCCTGAAAAATAAATTTTTAAAGGTCCCAGGCCAAGGGAATATTGAGAATTTCAACAAATTTTGGACCCTTGGGCCTTGGTGGTTAAGTCAAAGTCAAAATTTTGAAGTAATTAACTCAAAAATATTAATTTTGAGTTAATTAAAAATAAATTAAATGATAAATTCGAATTTCCTCAAAATTATTATTTCAACGGTCCAGATTAAAAGATGATTAAATCTTTTTCGACGGTCGAGATTACTTTGACATGGATCAACCGAACTAGCCATTGGAGATTTTATTTTATAAATTAGAGGTCTTTGTCAGTGGTTCAGTGATTCGATCTTTGAATCGTGCACTTGTTCTTGAAAACTCTTGTAATTTTTGATGAATAAAGCATAAAGACTTTGGGGTTACAAACTTTGGTGTTCCTTTTCCAGATCTATGTGGTGATATTGTCTCTAAACTCTAATACTTCTATTGGCATTTTATGATTGATGGCCTTTATGGATTAATCTGCATACAGGTATTTTGTGTAGTTTTCTGGGTTTCTAAAATTGCATTTTGATTTAATGGAAATTTTAGTTATCTATTTTTTTGAAAATTCTCATCTTTATTTCTTAAATCTCTATTATTCTAAATTTCGGATCTAAGTGTGCAGAGATCATTTTTCAAGGTTTGAGCGTTTGGAGAAGTCTTCAGTTAGACTAGTCGACTCAGATTTCATAAAAATCTGAAAAAACTCATTGTTTCCTAATTCCCAAAGTTATTTTACAAAATTTTGTTTTTGCAGGGTCTTTTTGGGCTTGTGCCTATCTTAATTTCTCTTTTTATTAATTGTGCAAAAATGGTTTTAAATTTGGCTATGAGGGCCTCTGATCTATAAATTAGCACTGTAAATTTGCAAATATTCTCTAGGGTTTAAGGGTTTATTTTCTGTGCACAGCTTTGGTTTTTTTATTTTTTATTTTTTGGTTTTGTGCAGGTTTACAGGGAGATTCTTAGAAAAATTTTCAAATTTTGAGGCAGATCTAGACCCCGGAGGGTAAGATCTGGCCTCAAAATCAGTTTTGCTTCCAGATCTGGGCATAATTTTGTTGCAAAAGAGTGAATTTCAGGTGCATCTAAATCAATATTTTGAAAATCTAAGATCACTGGTAAAAATTCATCGCTGGGTGGAAGAAGTTTCATGTGTACTGGCTCTGCCTGAGCTAATCACTCCTGCTATCCCTCATCGCTGTCCATACACTTTCCTTGTCTCATCTCTACCTTCATCGTTCTACATTTTTCGTACGTAATCTATTCTCCTCACGTTGCAAGCCCGTCCTCTTTTGCACTCAATTTATCTCATCCTCTTCCCTACTCCCCTTTGCTGTTGTCGGTTCACATTTTCGCTGCTGCATTCCTTGACCCTGCCGTCCCTCCTCATTGCCATTAATCTCGCTGCCCCTGTATGCATACCTTGCTCCTCCCCACAACCTTTGCTGTCATCGTCTATCTCACGCATTCTCCTCGCTGCAAGCATATCCTCCATTGCTTCTTGTCAAACATTGCTCCTAACCTGCAAGGCGGTGTCACCTTACCTTGTCGCGTTCCCTTGCTGCCTTTCGCTCCATCTCTACACCTTCACGCCGTCCCCATTTCTCCTTCCGCTGCCATATTTCCTCACACATTTTTTACGCCCAACCTGCAAACAAACGCACACATAAAACAAAACAAATAATTTAATTTTAGATTTTAGTTTGTGATTTTCGATTTTCATTAAAATCGTTTTAGTTTTAGTTTTAAATTATCAACTTTAGTTTTAGACATTAGATTTCATTTGTTTCAGTTTTAGTCATAGATTTTTATATTTTGTTTAGCTTAGTTTTTTAAATCTTAGATTTTCGACTTCATTTTTCTTGACTATAGTTTTAGTTTTAAACCTTTAGATTTAATCTTTTAAATTTATTTTGCAAAGGTTAGTTGAAGCTAAAGTATAGTTTAATTTTCTTGGGTGTGATCTTATTTAGATTTCAAAAATTTAAAAAATAAAAAATATAAAAAAAATCTAACTTTTTGTTTTTTAAGTTTTCCATAGTTTAGATTTATTTATTTTTAGGTTCTAGTTTCATAGCTTTAGATTTTAGCCTTTGTGATTTTCATATTTAGATTTTTTTTTTTTTTTTTTTGAAACTTTAAAAAATGGTCAATTTTTTTTAATAAAGTGGTTTTTCGATCTAAAATTTTGCATAGTCAAAAGTGAACTTTAAATTTATTTCTATCTAAAGTTTGACTATAGGAAAATTTTAATTTTCTGAATTGGAATTATTTGGAATATCATAAATTCGGAATTTTATTTTGGGAAATGTTTAACATTTAAATTCGATGTTTCTCTCATGATAATATTTTTTGTTTCGAATTTAAATTGTTTCGAAGTTTAATGCTTAGCTGTGGTTGATGATTGTTGAGCTATCTTTAATTTGGTTTTAATTTGCTTGAAATTGGTTATTAATTGCTTTGAGAATATTTCAAGTGATGGTAAATTACATGTCCTTATCAAACATTGTTAATGCATAATTGTGAGGGTGTTTTTATCGAATATCATTGTGGTGGATTGATTTTCCATAACAACAATTACATATCAGATACTTGATTTTAATTTCATAACGAGATATTCTAACTCCACAAGGCACTGGTTCTAAACTTTAAATCTAATTGAATCTATAAAATCTCGTTAATCTTAACAAGTATTTGGTCATTTAACTGTGTCTCCTGAATTGGTTGGTTTCTAGCAAGTTCTCCTTCTTCATTGTCGTTAGGTGTCTACCTCCCTTAGCGTGCAAGGAGACATCTTAGATAGAGAGATTGGGGATCAGGGTGACAACCCCCGATTTGAGCCGTTGTCGCAGTGCCTAGACATTCTGTGCGACAACAATATCTATATGGCTTTTTGCTTTTCCGGAATGTTCCCCTTTGGGGCCATATGACTCTGAGCCATGATGGTCTTCTATTCTTTCTTCCAGCAACGTTATTTGCTCAGGAGCATATATGGTTTTCATCTCCCTCTTAATGCCAGCTCCTCTTGTGAGAGAAGACATCTATAAGAGCATCCTCTCAAGGATTTCACAAGCAGCATATCAGATAAGTTAGTGTGTATCCGATGTCTTTGTGACACTTGAGGAATGAAGAAAAGTCCCCTATGCTTTCCTTTATTGCAGCCCTAACAAATGCCTTCATGATTATTTTAAATGTGGGCATCCTAGACACCAACTCGGAAAGGGATTTGTAATCATGGGCCTGAATCTTATTCTCCCATTGTCAAGGCCATACAAGAATCATAGCCATATACTGCCATATATTTGTCATGCATCTTGACAAGTATCATACACTGTCATATCACTGATTACAGAGTTGCCATGATATTATCATACACATCATTATCATATTTCACTTGTCCAAAAATTTCAAATTCTTCTCTGTCCACGGTTCCAAATACTTGACTGTTCAAGACTCCAAATACGTGACTGTCCAAGGCTCCAAAAACTTCATTGTTCACATTGTCAAGTTTATTATTGTTCAAGTATTCAAAGTGTAACGACTATCCTTGATCTTGACTGATTGAGCCTCCACAGAGATATAACGGAGTCACTGATGCAACTATACAATAATGTGACAACTCCATAGTTATATTATCCTTCACCGAGTCATTATAGATTCACTACAAAATTGTCACTGCATTTCAGGATTACTGTAGTCAAGGGTCTAAGCCCTACTAGACAGTCTGAGTTTTAGATTGTAAGGACAGTCCGAAGTCCTGTAGCTTTATACTTCAGGTACCCTCCACGGGTTTCAAAAAAGTTTCACTGTCCAAAACTTCACTTATCAAAATGCTCCAAATGTTGTAGTTATCTCCTCTACTAAAAGTCTGAACTTTTTATCACTAAGCCTTTAAAAGATCACAGTCCTTCACAATGTTATATCACTGGTCAGTCAAGATAACAGAGATCCGTTTTTGAGCCACCAAATCAGTTGTGCTGTAGATGATTCAAGGTTAAAGCTTCACCAAGATTACAATACCCATAGATCTGGGCTCCAACACGACTGCACTACCCACAAATCTGAGCTCCACCGAGAATGTGATGCCCACAGATTCGGGCTCTACCAAGACTGCACTATTCACCAATCCAAGTTCCACCGAAAAGACTACAAGACTCTTTACATATTTGAGCCACAAACAAGTCCGAGTTGTTCAACACTTCAATAAGATTCAATGTTGCAACAAGTTTTGAAGAATAGACTGAGTCTCAATTTAATGTACTGCAGGTTTGACTGTGAATGACTGTTGATGCTTGGAATTTAATGAGGATGATCCAAAGCTCTTGTAGCTCCACTAAAACACTGACCCATAGTCCTCTGAAAGTATGATGCTAGATTGTCACTGCAATGGGTCCGATCCACATAAATTACAATCAGAGCCGAGGTTGTAGCTCTTATGCTTGAGTTTGAGGGTCTGTGGGTGAATAGCTATAACCTAATTGGAATTCCATGGCTGACTGTTCGAAGTTCTGTGGTTGGCTGAGCCTAGTCCGAGCCCTTACAACTGATTTGAGCCACAACAATTTATGCTACGGGTCCGAGGGTATTAATTCATATTTTTAACCTTAGATATTCTCTTAATTCTTCCTTCTCAGCCTTCTGAGATTGTTGTTCCTTTAGATGACTCTTCAAATTCCATATGACAGGAATCGTAAATACGCGACTGTCTCATAGCATGATCCATAATTCTGCCTTTAAACATCAACAATCATATTCTGTCTAGATTTGTGGTCAAATACTGTCCACAATCTAAGGCTGATTAGGGCTATAGTTACAGCCTTCCACAACTGGTTAGAGCTAGATTCAACCCTCCACAACTTCCCTGATGGTTGTGGCATTATTGTGATCCCAGATCTGGCCTGAATAAGGCTGCGGTCTGATTGAAACAACCTTCTTGGAGTTGCGGCAATCCTTCTCTAGAGGATTCACACACTAGGCAGCTCTAAACAGTTCACAGATCTGTGGCTGACTTGATGATGGATCTCGGCCTGAGGGAGAGGGTTAATAATGCCCATATTAAGAATCAACTAACCCATTTTTGCTCAGCATCCTGTTTGAGGAGCTCATTCTATATGGAGGAGGGAAATCATGTAGCGAAACCCCAATACATCTACTGAGATT
This sequence comes from Pinus albicaulis, assembly GCA_034641835.2. Taxonomy (NCBI): domain Eukaryota; kingdom Viridiplantae; phylum Streptophyta; class Pinopsida; order Pinales; family Pinaceae; genus Pinus; species Pinus albicaulis. The sequence continues at coordinate 78,730 of JAXQQM020071995.1, forward strand.
TTCCTGAAACCATCAGCAGTCTACCAATAGCTTCCTCGACAAGCAAATAGACTCACTCAAAGCAGACCCAACTTCTTTGCTCTTCTTTGAAACCCTTGGCAGCCTCTTCACGTTGTTCATAGAAGGCTCTTTCCACTTAAAACAGCCGTTGTCTCGTACAACATTTGGCCTCCACTGTAGAAATGCTCACGCTGCCCTAAGGCTCCTGCGGCTAGGCTCCTTCTGGCTGCGGCTAGGATTCTTCCTCCATGCTGAAGGTTAGGGCACCAACCAGCCCCAACAGACCTGAAACAGAGGTCTCCTCACACGACCTTCTTCCAGCAGCTCGGACACCAAAAAAAAATCCTTATCTCGCTCTGCCCTAGATTCTCAACTAGATGGGCTTTGTCTTCTCCTAGCTCTGATACCATGTTAAATTCTGAAGATGTTCTATGCTAGATGCAAATATACTTTAAAATTCTGGGGCTCAATGAAAGTAAGATGCAAATAGAACATACCAATAGATCGATGGAAGACAAGCCAAAAACAAAGATAAAGAATGGTGGCATTACGGCGGTCAGCAGGATGCTTCAACCAGCAAAGTCTTCATAAGGTCAGCCTCCCACATGTGTCACACCACCCCAAAATGCTGCACCAAGATGCCCTAAATGCAGAACTAAGAACGCTACTCCATCACCATCCAAGAGAGAAGAAAATGCCTCCACAAAAATGTGTGTAAAATGAACTCCAAGTCTCTCCAATATATAGGCATCTGTGGGGGTGTGTGACACATCTCTTATGCATGTGGGATAAATCAGGTCGACCTTGCACATGTGGAATAAATTCAAAATACATGTTCTGCTCATCCGATCAAGATGATCTTTAGATCGATCTTGCACCTCTCCGAAAGAGGAATCCAATAAAAATATTGGCATCGTCATCTGAGCATCACAATATGGAGTTTGGACATAGTTGCCCAAAATTAACATTCTTCCCTGCGAAGACTCCTTCTGGCATTTTCTTCCCTAATGCTCTATGAGGAGTCTTGTTCTGAATATATACTGCCATGTTACATGCCTCTGCCTATAAAAATTTGGGCAATTCTTGGTCATATAACATAGCTTTTGCAGCCCCAACTATGGTTTTGTTTTTCCACTTCGCTACCCCATTATGCTGTGGATTATATGGAGCTGCGCATTCTCTTCTGATGCCTTCCTTCTCGCAAAAATTAGTGAGGTATTTATCAATATATTCGCCACCATCATCCAAGCGAAGTACCTTGATCTTCTTCCGTGTCGCATTCTCCATGAGAGCCTTAAAATCTCTGAAAAGATCGAAGACTTCGTCTTTGGTCTTCAAGAAGTAGATCCAATTTTTCTTGGAATTGTCATCAATAAAGGTGATGAAGTATTCAACACCATTGAGAGCTCTGGTGGACATCATGCCACAAATATCTGAATGTATAAGTCCTAACACGTCATCTGCTCTACTGTCACTCCTTGGGAATGTTGCCTTTGCATACTTCCCAAGTACTCATCCTCTGCACACATCATTGTGTTTCGTGCCAAGTTATGGAACCCCTGTTACTGTTTCTCTGAGCATCTTGAATGCTCCATGGTGTAGATGGCTCATTCTCCTATGCCATAAGTCATTCAACTCCTTCCCACTGCTATTGTCACTTCCTATTAGTGCCACTAAATAGTCGAGCTGCAACCTGTACAATCTGTTGCTTCGAACTCCAATCTGTCTTACCTTCTTCCAGCTTGATTGTTTGACATACACTTTCTTCCCCACGAAGTGGATATCATACCCCTTATCTTATAACTGGGAAAATGAAATCAGGTTCATACCTAATGCTGGCACATGCAATACATTTGTAGCACTGGAGCTTGCTCCCGACTCCCTCTGAAAATATATGGTACCTCTCCCTACCAGTGTACATTTCGTTCTGTTTCCCATAGTAATCTGGAAGTCCATTTGCTCCTCCTTGTAGCTAGAGAAGTATTCTCTAACCCCTGTCATATGATTAGATGCTCCACTGTCTATATGCCAAACACCCTGTGAAGCTAATCTTGGCAAGCAAGAAAATTCGTCCTCCAACCTGGAAGACAAATTTGAAGCCTCCTGAATGTCAGTTTTGTTCATGGTCATGCTGAAGAACTTACATTGTGTTATTCCTCTTTCTACCCGACACTGATTCTGTAATTCCAAACTGCTGCAAAACCCTCTGCGTCCAACCAGAAATCTGCTCAGCGAAAATCTAAGCTACTCCCTCTGCTTGCTGGAAACACTCATACTGGAAAGTCGAATTTTTCTACCTCACTGCATTGAAAAAATCGAATCTTCCCCAAGCAACTCAACCTACCTGGCAATGGACTACGTCGCCTCTAGGAATTTCTGTTCGCTTCTCTCACTGAACAACGAAATTCCTTCCTTTGCTTTTGAGGTTCCCGACTGATCAATCATGCTCTAATACCATGTGAAAATTTCATCTATTGTAATAACTGGAAATTATTATCCTAACTGTAATTTTAATTATGCAATTTATTTGCTATGACAAACAATGAATAAATCACTACTGCAATTTTCACCATAAAAATACCACAAAAAGTAAAAATATTGGAAACTGAGAAATTCTAGCACACAAGAAATTGTACACTATTATTTTTGGACAATTGTCCCCGAAAAAACCTAATGTGGGAAAATCGGTGCAGCAGATGAGGGTTTTATTATTAATCTTCGACAACAATTCTGAGTACAATAATTTAGATGCTCAACTGGCAATCTAATCTGAGAAGAATACTGGAAAAATTATTGTGAGAATTTTCTTTCACCCCACAACTAATTCTGCCCCCGAAATTTCCTCCCTAGCCACATGCTGAGCCTCCTACGTCACCCTCTGCGCAGTGCTTGCGCATAACCTCTAGGGATTTCGACCTTCCTCTCACTGCCTCTTCCCGCGAATGAAATACTTCCTCCTAGAATGTTGCTGACCTCCTCTACCACCTGCTGCTCGCCCTTTGGCTCTATCTTATCTGTTGAATCTTTGCCACTAACAAAGTCGAACTGCCTTAGCAATTGAGTATCTGCTTTGGTGTCTTCTCCATCTACCCATCGACTCCTTATAATCCTCTGTTGGAGCATCAACGACCAAGATTTAAACATAATTGAGGGCCCAAATTAATTTTCTGTCGATCCGTGTGAGTTTCTAGATGATTCTGACCTTATCTCAATTAATATTGATTAATTAACCATATTCCTTAAGTTTAGACTTAGGAAATATTTAAAAAATCGATTAATAATTTAATTGAGACACTTCTAGGGGAATTTCCAGAAATGTTTTCTAGATTTTGGAGATCTCATGTATTCTAGCCTATCCACCAAATTTTGTGGCTAGAACACATATGATGCTACAAAACCTAACATGTTATAGCCACAAAATTTGGTGGAGAAGCTAGAATACATGAGATCTCCAAAATCCAGAAATCGTTTCTGGAAATTCCACCTAGAGATGACTTAATTAGATTATTAACTAGTTTTTAAATATTTCATAAGTCTAAGCTTAGGGAATATAGTTAATTAATTAGAATTAATTAAGTCAAGGTGATAATCATCTAGAAACTCACTTGGATCGACTCCAAGATGATCCTAACCATTGATTAAGTTTTAATCTTGGCTGTTGGTGCTCCAACAATGGATTATAAGAGGAAGTCGATGTGCACTTAGGGAAGATACACCAGAAACACCAGAAGTTTGATTTCCTTGGCAGATCAATTTGCAGAGAGTAAGAACAGTTGCTGGAGAGCCAGAATCGAAGTGGTGAGTGAGGGGCAGGGATAGTGAGGCTGGAGGAATATTTCCAGATCCAGCGAGTGCATTTGCGGAGAGGCAAAAGAGCCATAGTGAGGATGACGCAAGGACTGTGCAGTAGCCTCTAAAGACAGTTCGATTTGCAGATTCGGGAAGTCGTTTCATTGTTCCGGTGGCAGAAGAATTTTGTAGAGGTTGGGAGAAGCATTTCTAGAGTGAGGGGCAAGTAGAAGAAGCAGCTCAGATTGAGATCCAAGCCGTACAAATTAGAGTTTGGGCAGAGCCCACATAGAGGGTGACATAGGGCAATTCGTAGAGGGTTTCAGAGGCTAGTCTTCGGAGCTAGATTTTCCTGTGGGGTGAGGAAAATTCCTCGCTAGATTTTTGCCAGTATTTTTCTCTGTAGGATTGCCAAATTCGACATCTAGATTATTGTACTCAGAATTCCTCACTTTTGCTTAATAATAAAACCCTTAGTTGCTGCACTGGTTTTCCCAAGTTGGGTTTTTTTCGAGGACATTTGTCCAAAAATAACGGTGTCAATTTATGTGCATGTGTGCTAGTATTTTCTCAGTTTCCAACGCTATTTATTTCCGCAGTTTATTTATGAAGGTTGCAGTGTGATTAATTTGGTATTTACCTTAGCAAATAAATTGTTAAATTAATAAACAATTAGGAGAATTAATTCCAGCTGTTGCAATAGGATTTCAGTCTTGAAATTTCACAAAGGTGTAGTACCATTTTTATGTCAATTGTAGATTTGGGTGGCTAGTTGGATTAGTTGCCCCCCTTTAGGAAGCAGTGGTATCATTGCATCAAAATCCTCCATCAAATAGGGATACTTATTCCAAATCTGGTTCTTAGTAAACCACCTACCTTGGTGAAGAAGCCACATTGCTTTGACAACTTGATGGAGTTGCATGTTGTGTTGGTGGGTACCCTTTGTCTTATTGTCCATAATATGGTTGCTTATAACCTACTCAATGCAGTTAAGATTGAATTTTTAGAAGGCCAATTGCTATGCCACAAATTGTTGTTAGTCAAGCTAATCTCCTTAGAATATGATTCTAGCTTAGATTTGATTCTGAGTCAAATAAAAGAAAGGAGATCATGGACACAAAACCAAATGTTACCATGGCTATTGCGAAGGTCCAACCAAATGAACCAAAAGAGCCTAAGGAAGGTGAGCATCTCTTCCACTCACAAATGTGGGCAAAGGGGACTTTGCTACATCTCATTGTTGAAAAAAATAGGCAAAATAACTTAATCTCAATAGAGGTTATCAAGAAGTTGAAGCTATTAATGATGTTTCAGCCCCAATACGCACCATTGGCTGGCTAAGATAGGGACAAAACATCCACATTAGTCAACAATGTTACCTACACCACTGCATCGAGCCCTTCAAAGCTGAGGTATTGTGTGATGTTGCCTCACTTGAAGTTTGGCATGGTTTTTAGGACAATGAAATGGGTCTAATAATCACGTTGTTACAAATCTAGGTCCCCTAATGTGATTCTTCCTTTGGGAGGTCAACTCTATAGGATATTAGAAGTGGACTTGACTATCGTAGTCTCTTTGATCATAACTAAGCAATGTAGAAAGGTAATCTCTCAAACTAGGAGATTTTTTCACTTCATGGTTCAATATGTTTGATCAAAAAGTGAACAAAAGATCACTGTGATCACTAAGGCCTTTCTACATTTTAGAAGCAAGTGGATGAGATAATGGAAGAATAGAAAGATATCTTTGTCTCACCTATAGGGATACCTCTCCTCTACTAGGAAAAACATGCAATTAATTTGACACAAGCACCCCTCTATGAAGACCATAGTTGAAAAAATCGGAATCGACGAAAAATCAGCTAGTGTGTAGAAAACATTGTTTTGGAAAAATCAGTGAAAATTTTGGAAAAAAGGTCAGAAACCATAAAAAATACATAATTATTCTTTTTTTTTTAACATATAAAGCAACGACAACATTAGATAAACAAATTGGCACATAAATATGAAGACAACATTGATATCTATATATCTATATATGTGTGTATGTATGTAGTGGATGCCAAATAAAAAATGATCCATTATAGTCGATATTGAATCTTGAAGTTTCATAGTTGTCCAATCAAGGACTCAAAAATAGAGAACCAATACAAAATGACATGACATATATAAATGTATCTCATCATAATGAGGTAGATGTCAATTGACAAGAAAAACAAAACTAGCAGCTAGCTAATGCCCTCTCCCCCTTTTATGGGAAAAGATGATGGGTTGTTTGCGAGGTCTGTCCCTAACAACAGAAGGCCCCGACACTGTAACAAGTGTCTGATGGTGATTGATGGGTGTATAACTAGGCTCAATAGTCTCTCTAAAAGGTGGTTCTAATGCTACCACATCCTCCTCTTGCTCCTCCAGCTGTTTTGCTTATCCCTCCTCTTACCATCAAGGTGAGTCCTCCATGATAGGTTGCTTTGACTTCACCCTCCACTTAGACAATGCATCAACATTGCCTAAGGAAATGACATCCACATCTGGTGTTCTGTCAATTTTCTTAATCCATAGTCAGAGGTTGTAATGGACATACACCAAGTTATTGAGACATGAGAACTCCAACCTATAAGAGGGCCATAAAAATATAATGAGTCTTGAGGGTCATAGTATATTAGAGGGTTAAAAATTACAATAAATATAATTTCCTTGTTCAAGTTCGAAGTTCTAACTTGTTGTGTTTCTTTGAGTGTATTTTTTCAAATGCACTTCACTTGCACTCACATCGCGAAGCTCTACAAGTTTGGCTGAGGATTCCGATGGCAAATTTCAGTAAATTTGGTGCCCTTGCACCATAGTTTCACCACCAAACACCTACAACAAATAAGAATTAAAGTGAACTAAATTACATTTCATTAAAATGAAAAATGGAAAATAAAGAAAGCATAATTAAACTTTCAAATAAAACATACATGAATTTGAAAAATCCGAGGTTATAAATTTTAATGACTTATGTGGCATCAATGTGGTCCTATTATACAACACTAGGATTAGGACTTGAAGGTTTTAACCTTGTATGGAAATTACCTACAAACGAATTCCTAAAAAAAAATATCAAATATACAGTGGCGAGAATAAAAAATATACACAAAGATTTTTCTCTTGGAACCTAAAACCGGGAAAACCATATTGATTTTTAATTATGTTCATTTCAATGTTAAAATACATTATATAAATGTCGAAGCATTCATAAATCCCCAATCCATTAATCCTGGATTAAAACATACCTGTAGTTCCCTTGACCAGATCTACAAAATACCATGGGCAAAACTGTCATGCCCAAAACAATGCGCAAAACCATGGGTGGGCCCGCCCACCATCCTTGGGTTCGCCTCCCATCCTTGGGTTTGCCTAGCTATCCTTGGGTCTACCTAATTTTTTTTGTTATGTTTCAGGGCACTACCCCAAATCCCGTATAGGGGGACTGCTACCCCCTCGCGACTTCCTTGCTGCGCCTGACGCAACGTAACAACACCTGGAGCTAGTTGTGCAAAGAATATAATACATACCCAATAGGACTTGTATGCATTTATTTGGAAAAGTAAAAATACCATTTTACATACATTCTTAGCCATAAATTAGGGCTGACGTCTAAGGTTGATTGTGCTATTATGTGTGTCCCTTGATTGTTGTAGGAGTAGTATCATTGTAAGGAAATGTTATTGATTGAGGAGATTATCTAGTTGTTGGCAAGAGAAAAGGAGAAATTGGAAGCAAAGAGAAGAAGGAATTGATGGAAACACTTTCCGAGAAGACCTAGATGAAATGATGTAAGACCCATGAATTATTTGAGAATGCAAGAACATTTATGTCTTGGTAGTTGGTGTCATCTAGGATTAAAACAAATGTTGCTAATCTTTAGGTCCTTGCTCCTTTTATCAAATGTGGAATTCTACGAATAGGTTTTAAATATCTTGAAACATTTGGGAGATATGGAGTCGATATAAAAACAATATCCCAGGAAAGAACACCATACATTTATGTAGATTGCCTTGAAAATTTGAAGAACATAGAAGAGAACTCCCATACATTAGCCTCGTAAGCAACCACAAACATCTCCTACCCAAAGTTGTAAATCTTAAATCATACAAGGGTAGTTGAAGTGATACCCATGGAAGTGCCAAGGGATAGAAGTAAAGAAGGGTGATTACTCAAGTGGTAAATTGTTCAACTATGTCAAGTCACCAACTATGAGCAACCTCTTTGAAGTTGTTAGTCCTATCTTTGTTGCTTTACTTTAATATTGCAAATCTACAAATGTTGGAATTAGTTGGGCGAATTTTTTCAAGGCCAATGTTTCATGGTTTTTTGAGGGAACTAAATGTGTAAAGATTGCCAAAGTTTGAAGACATTGTACTTGGATAGGTCTAGTATCAAGAATTTTGTATGAACAAAAAATCAATTTCTAAGAGAACTATCACTCTCTGTCTTTCATTGTAAAGTTTGTCAAGGGTTCACTATCCATTAGCATAGATGGGAATTAGTAATCAATTTGAAATTGTTTGGTGATTGTAACAGATGGACAATTTCTCTTCTAATCACTGTCCTTGATGTAAAAGAACTTTTAAATATAAAGATTAAAACTTTGTTTCTTTGCTAAAAACATATGGTCTATGAAACAATTAGTTTTGAATTTTTAGAGAGGAGAATGCTATTTAGTTGTTTAACTATTGGTTGGTTTTAAAGCTCGTGTGTCGATCCATTGTTGTAAGGGATGGGAGGTAGTGATTATCGAATAAAATGAAATTATAGTAATGTCCATAAGTGGCCAAAGTGGCTCAATGAGACTCTAAAGCACGAGTATAGCAATGGAATGCGTACAACATCTTTGAAGGCAAGGAACCAAAGAAAGATCAAAATAAAAGCTTAATACTGGTGAACCCAAAGGGTTATCATTTAGTAAAGACAACAAATTTATAAGGAGAAAAATCCTTGTAGCTAGAGAAGTTGAGCGATTCATTAGTGGCGAGATCCTAGTCGATGTTCGAATCAAAGGAGGTGTCAACATCTCTATCAACCACCATGAAAGTGCTAATCTTGAGATTCAAGATTGATAATATCCTATGCGGAATGGCCTAAAATGTGCTATCTTTAGGGGATGCTAGGAATTTCTCATCGTGACACCCCGATCATCCATGGTTGTCAAGTCTATCAATGAAAAAAGAAAATGGTGATGTGCAATTGTCCATGAGAATTGAGTTGGGGATGAGGGATGGTAGATGTCCCTGTATGACAAGAGTGGTGTGTGTAATTTGAGGTGGTATTCTGGACTTTTCCGATGGGGCATTGCCTAATGGACATATTAACAATTGAGTCTAGGTCTACAATTTATATTGGGTGCTTGACACCCTTGATGGCCATGTTAAAGAGTGCAACTAGGGGCTAATTCCCCCACTTGGAAACCCCTCCTTGATGGCTCATTCACACCTTTTGATCACCCTTGATAGCATCTTCCTTGATATCAAGAATAAAATTTTTTGCTCACCTACAAATGGCATTTTTTAAGGTCGGCCTCATCTCCACAAGTTGGCCCCACTTCATGTAGGCTCACTTGGTCAAGAAACATGACTCTTTACCCCACGTTAACCACTATAAATACAACACAAGGTCACTTCATTTTGGCATCTCAACACATCAGCTTCTCTCTTCTGGTTGGTTTGTACAACATCTGAGGCAACCTCTTCTCCACATGTGCGAAGGGTTTCTGGCAGCTCTGTTTTCTCTGCGTTGACTTTTCTGCAGTTGATTATAACCAGCATTGACCGCAGGCTGTCACTGTCACTTTGACTGCAGGTCGACTGGTGTTTTATCTCTCCTTTGACAGCAGAATTTTGGGACTGTTTTGACCCTTCTTTGATCAGCTTCAGAGGCCGCAGTGACTGGCTATTCGACCAAATTATTTGAAGGTTGTTCGACTGATCTGTGACCAAGGTTGACTTGACTGGTCAGGGTACTGACTGCTGTTGACAACTTCAGAAATTGCAGACTTGGAACAAGACTATTGCTGATCAGTTTTGGGCTTCTTACTTGACATTGGATATTGGTTGGTCAAGTCACAGTCTTGACTTTGACCTCATCATCGTTGTACTAAATTGGATCTTCTCTCTCTGCTGAACATTTGATATTGATTAATAAGAATGATTGGTTGGGTTTTCCCCCTTGTGGGGTTTTGCCCTGGCATTAGCCTAAATCTCTGTGTTCATTGTCTTGACTTGTCTTCTTGTGGATTGTTGATGATGTTCTATCTACAATTATTGCCAATGGTTATATAAAGTGAATGCTAATTGATTGCTACTGAAGTTTATTGTGATTGCTATTGGAATCTGAAGTGGAATTATTATTGGGCTAATAAGACGTTGAAATAATTGTTGCAAGCATAGAACATACCATAAAATTAACACCAGGATAGGCCAGAACAAAAAATTGATCATTAGCAAAAGGAAGAAAACAATGCAAGTCAAGATCAAATCACATTATTGGAATTCATGTAGCAAATATAGGGGACATTGAAAAGACTTGTTCAACAAGATTCTCAAGCACAATTGGAATCCCTAATACATCAGCATGAGCGATTTTCTCCAGTACGAGAGGCTCATCTCGACCGACGAAAAATAGGAAGAGTGCAGGGTGATTTTGGAATATTTCCAAGAGTGTGATTTGGAGATCGAGGGAGTTCGAACTGCTGAAGCGTGAAGGAGGATGCGAATTGGAGAGGCTGATTTATTGAAGGCCGAATTTTTGGTGAGAGGTGGGCCGAATCCTCAGGGCGAAATTTCTTCAGGGGCTGATTTCTAGAAGGCTAAAAATCCATTGGGCCGAATTATTCCAGTGGGGCCGAGTTACAGGTTCCAGTCATTGCATTTTTCTGTGTATTATCTCTGTGGGTTGAAGCCCAGATTTTCCTGAGATTATCGAATGAAGGAGAATTGTTATGGGTGTACATTTGTTGTTTTGATGTGATTGATCTCTCTGTTTTTATTTTTCTGCTGCATATTAATTTATAGAAGTTAAATACCAGTGATTTCATTTTTCAACAATTCAGAAATTTTTGGGTAATAAAATAAATTTCTGAGAATAAATAATTGTCGAGAGAAAATAAATCTGGGCTGGTATTAGAAATTTAGCAAAAAGGTATGAGAAGAACCCTATTTACAACAATGCTTTTGAGAACTTCACTAAAGCATTCTATGAAAGGGCCAATCAAAATTGGATAAACCTTATGAAAGCCTACTTACCCATCTCTTTTGAATGAATATGATGGCAGAAAAATTTACAAAGAAACTTCAGGACTTGGAATAAAAGGCAAATTTGGGGCATGATAAAGTCAAATGATTCTATATAGCAGAATTTGATGGTCAAGATTAATGTTGAAGTTAAAGTGTTTGCACCTAGGACGTTTGATGATGCTATTTGTTGTGCAAGATGGTCATAAGAAAAGCGTTCAACATGTACAAAGGGATTCTATATACCTTGAAAAGTGTTGATTTTTTAGTACAATTGATACAAGTATTTTATTTCTGAACTATGGTAATTACTTGTGAATATATATTATAGTTCTTTTATCTTCATCAAGCAATCACACTTCAGAAATCCAACTAATAACAATGAGAATAAAGTAGATATCACAATGTGTGTGAGTGAGAGAGAGAGAGATTGGAGTGATAAGTGTGTATGTAAAACGAAAAATTTCATGTGTATTTTATACCCAAGATACCCAAGGGACATGTCTCTTAGATTAAATCATGTCTCTTTGTAAATTAAATTCTATTAAGTGCACATTTACATTTTTTACTCATTTGTTAAGTGTTGAAGATCATGTAAATAATGGTGGGTAGTAACTCCTGGTAAGTATATTTATTTACATCTTATTTGTAGAAATTTCTGTTTTCCCACCCCGGTTTTCAGTTTCACCTTATTTCTCCAATTAGTTAAATGCCCTTTCCCATAATCTTACATTCAACAAGCTGGAAAATAAATATTCTCTGAAAACACAAATTCTGGAAAATTTTCACAATGCTGGAAAATGCAGAAATAAAAATCAGTAGACACAAACAACTATTCAACACATTTTAACACAATGATTTTTTGTCAAGGTGACCCTGGAAAAACCCCCTACAACTCTTGGGGAAAACTAGTTCGAAAGCTCCTTCTTATTTATGGGAAAATGCTTTTTACAGTGAGAGGAAAAACTCAGAAAAATCAGCGACTACAGATTACAACTTATCTCATTTTTCGTGCTTTACCACCACCTCGAAAAACGTACAAACAACAAAACAAAGCAACAATAAACGTTGTACGGACTCCTCGAGATCCGTGCCCAAATTTTCTACAATAAATGCTGCTATACAGCCTCCTCGATTTCTGTGCAAGCAGCAATAAATGCCCTAGTCAATAAAAACTGAGCCAAACTGCTGCCTCGAAAATTGAGCCAAACGTGCCAAGTGCCAAAAAGCTGCTGTATGGTATTCTAGAAAATCGTGCCGAAAACTGCCTTGGTATGTGTGCCTCTCCTAGCTGTACGAACTTGCTGAAATCCTG
>JAXQQM020087452.1:0-29935 GCA_034641835.2 Pinus albicaulis
CAGTGAGTACATCAGAGACATACTCGGAAGTAAATTACAGCCTGATGAAGAACACTCTTTCATCCAAAGAGTGAAAAAGTTCAATTCTTAGACATTTAAAATAGAACGAGGCCTCAGCCCTCCTGCTACTTCAGAATTTAATGCTGCATTTAAGTTTACATCTACTCCTGTTATTATTTCCTCCTATAAGAATTTCCCGAGAACATATTGTAAAAGGTTGTTGTTGGTTGTGGTTGTTGTTCAACTACTGCCATTGTAGTTAGAGGGATTCAGTTTTGACTGTTAGGGCAGTTTTGGTAGAAAATACCAAAGTAGTTTGTATTGTAGTAGGCTGGGAGGAGAAGTTTGAATTGTAACAGCCATTGAGCTCAGTGTATGTGATTGGGTTTGCATCAATTAATCAAGAACATTTCACGGGATCCTGGTCTATTACTATTGGTGATGTTTTTCTAACGTTGTTTATTACATTTTCATACTGTTTCATTTTCTTCTGGCTCGCATCAAAATATTGGCATAGGATTTACCCTTGTTAGGTACCCTATGTTTCTTCTCTCCTTGCCTTTAATGTTTTCTACTAAATTTTTTATCTAAGGGTTGGTTTCGCTAATTTAACTAGTGTAGTCTCTTTATATCAAGTATCGATAAAGGAATTTAATGAAATCTATCTTTAGATATTCTCGTTGTTAGTTGCTGTTTGAAGATTTGGGAACATTGGGGATTAGAGTTAGCCCTGTCCACTAGGATCCTTGGCGACCAGCTAGCCTTTCTAAGATCTGTTACTGGTGTCAAAGCATTGAAGGTTCAAAGTCCTTCTCTGATCTATAGACCCTGGCTCTGTTTAACTTATCTCTGTTTCTCCTTGGAGCATGCTAAAGCTGAACTGGAGTTAAATGACCTCTAGTTCGATCTAGAAGCTGCCCCTTTGTCCCTCCATTTAAAGCCTCCTTTGTGTATGTCCAAGCAGGTCTGGAGTTAAATGACCGCTGACCTGATCTATAGAAAAAAATTGGGTTGTTTTCCTTCTTTCACTTTCAATCCTTAATGTTCCATCTCACCATCTATCTAAAAATATCCTTTAGTGTAGATGACTTGCCCTCTGAAAGCCTTGGCTATTTGTTGCATGTAATTACCTTTCATGACTCCATAGCCCAATGGATGGCACTTTCTTGTTCTATCCTCTTTGTTGAAACATCCTGCTGCTTTGTTCCTTTTCTCTCATTACTTTCTCAGTTTATGATCTCATGACCAACCCAGCAACCAACCAACCAAATCATTTTAAAACCCCCTTTGTGCTTCATAACGAGCCTAACATCTCATTTGAGCTTCAAAGATATACCATTCTTTGTATTTATGGAGAGATCCCTTTCCGGGTACAGGAGGGCTAGATCCTAGGGCCCCAAAGTGGTTATGATGTTGTCTCATCTTTTGTCTGCAAACTGGCTAAAACATGGGAAACTTCAACCCAACACACAACTCAACTTACTCAATGCTTACTTAACTGATTGTCTAACTCTGAATTTGTGAGTTAATTAACTATTTTAATAGATAGACTATATGTGGAGTTTATTTTTTTTTGGATCATTCCATTGAATCAGTTGTTTGAAATCAGCTAATGTTATGCTCATGTTTGAACTGTTGGAGCCATTGGAAAATGCCGTTGTTGGGGCCGTCATTGCAGCCTGTGGTGAAGCCCATGGTGATTCAAATAAGTGTGTTGGAATCTATCTTGAAAGAAGAGGCCACAACCCTAACGTTTAGTTGTTTAAACTGTGGTTGGTCAAGAAATACTTGTTTAGTAAGGTGTTGTAGCCATGAGTCTATAGAGCTACATACATATATTGAAACATCATTAAGGTATATTGTCTACCACATATCATCGACTTGGATGGTTGTGATTCATCCATTAATAAATTATTGTCAAATGAGTGTTCCACTCCTTTTGTATTTCGTTTCTTCCCAACAAGTCTATCATCCTCGAGGACAATGTTTCTCAGTACCAAACATTATATGCTATCATATTAGAAAAACATTGGACCAATATCTCAGATTTAAACAGCTTCCATGTAACTTTTGGATTGATACACTCAACAAGAGCCTAATCATAAAGCCACATTGAGGGGAGAAAACGAAAGACTAAAAATGGAAAATCGCTCTCTCAAGGAAGCGATGAAGAACTGCATCTATTACAATGGCAGAGGACCTGCGATGCTCACAAAGATTCATTTTGAAGTGTAACAGCTGCGATTGGAGAGAACAATATTAAAAAATGAGGTTTGGTTCCACTACCCCTGAAACTTAATTTATTTTTGAAATATTAATATTCAAGGGAATTTTCGAAATGCAACCGATGCAAGGTGCATTTGTAGTTTGATGAAAGTTAAATTTGTACTCAGTTTCGAATATTTTTTTGTTGTAAACTTATATTTTCCATTTAACCCTCACTTTCACCAGTAATGCACTCACTGGCTCATCCAAACATTTTCTTATGACATTCGACTCATATTTCTTGTCGAGCTTTGAATTTTCTTATGGTCATTAGGCTATATGTTTATGCCGATTGGTGGGTTAGTCAATATTTTAGTGTCTGTAATTCTGTTTATTTTTCCTGGTTGTGCAGCTTGCATGATTTCCTATGGAAAAATTGGGTGGGATACCATTTCCAGAAATGTTGTCGCTTTCTCCTCTAGACAATGTTTCTTTGAGTCTGACATCTGGTGGCTCTAGTGTCAAAAATCTTCATAGCCTGCATTCAACTACAAATCCCACTTCCGATTTCTTGGATGAGATTTCTACTGTTGATGTTTCACACCGAGCCACAAGTGCATCTGGAAATCCTCAGCATCAGGACTTGCTAATACAGCCATGAATGAGCTCATAATAATGGCCAAATGATACCAGTTTTAACTCTTTTTGGGCTTTGTCATTTCTCTGTTATGGGTAGCTTCCTGTTGTTAATTTGTTTTCTGTTGTTTACTTTGTAACCTTAAATTGGTATGAGAGTCATGGTAGTGAGGGCTCAATAAAAGGAGTCTCTGCACAAGAATAGTTGTGTTCTTGTTGTGCTCTATTTCCTACACACGAATTTACTCTATTACAATTGTTGTTCACTTCTCCTTTGTGAAGTTGAAGGTAGAAGAGCTAAGTGTTTAAGTAGTTGTTGTTTTGTGCTAAAGATAGTTCAACTAATGTTGAAATTTTTTCCTATAATATTTCTGAAATAGTGCAAGTTGCTGCTTAAATTGAGTTGCATATGAAATTGTAATATTCCCATTGTTGGTGTTGATTCAAATGTGAAATAAATTGTTGAAAATTTTCGAAAAGAGTGATACTCTTGGAAAGGTAAAGGATATTAAACACAATGACACAAGTATTAATAATATGAGTTGCGTCTATTCTATTAATCATACAAATTTTAGCCTCACTCTCTAAATACAATGAACCCGGTCAAGGGTATTTTTCCTAACTCGCTTGACATGCACACACTTACATAACTAGACTTGACCATGACTCACTTAACTTGCTCTTTAACTCACTTACCAAATTAATCTATCACACAACTCAACTTACTCAATTCTCATTTCACTAATTATATAACTCTCCATGAAAGAGTTAATTAACTATTTTAACACTCCCCCTTAATTATCACCGCTAAACTAAAACATTAACTCATGAAAACTCAAACATGCTTGTTGATCTATGTCTCAAATAAGGTTACAACACCCAAGTTTCTTTTGTGAAATTCAAACACATCTATTGCTAATGGCTTTGTAAATATATTAGCCAATTCATCACCAGATTTACAAGGCTTCAAGTGAACTTCTCCATTGCTCACAGGTTATCTAATAAAGTGATATCTAGTATCAATATACTTTCTCTTTTGATGAAACACACTATTCTTAGATATTGAAATCACTGATGTGTTTTCACAGTATATCATTGTTGATCCTTTTTATTTTTTCTTGAGTCCATCCAATACTCTTCTTAATCGTACTGCTTGACATGCTGTTGATGTTACTCCTACATGATCTGCTTCTGTGGATGATTGTGTCACAATAGGTTTCTTCTTAGATGCCCATGAAATCACACCTAAAACAATATGGAACACATAACTGGATGTGCTCTTCCTATCATCCAAACTACCTGTAAACTCACTATCTGTAAATCCATTCAAATATATATTTTCTGTACTTGCATACATTATGCCACAATATTTGGTTCCTGATATGTATCTCAGAATTCTTTTTCATTCACCCCAACGTGTGTCTTTTGGAGTCTCCATAAATATGGAAATCAAAATCACTTATTACATAGTATTTGGTTTTGTAGCTGTGAGATACGTGAGGTTTCCAACCAATCTTTTGAATAAAGTTGGATTGACATCTGATCCTTCATCATCCTTAAATTTATACCCGTTGCAATTGGTATAGGTACATGTTTGCAATTATCCATCCTGAATCTTTTCAGCAAATCCTTCGCATATTTATTTTGGAAAATAAAAATTCCTTTTTTAGATTGCTCAACCTCAATGCCAAGAAAATATTTCATGAGACCAAGATCTGTCATCTCATATTCTTTCATCATGGGTGCTTTAAATTCATCTAACTCAAGATCACCTGTAAAAATCATATCATCAACATATAAGAAAAAAATCAAAATTTTTCCATCCTCATTTACCTTCGTGTACAAGGTAGGCTCAATTTCGCGTCTGCAAAATCCATTCTTAATGATGTAACTATCGATTCTACTATGTCATGCTCTAGGTGCCTGCTTCAATCCATAGAGCGCTTTCTTCAACCCGTAAAATTTATCTTCTTTACCTTCAACTTCATAACCTTGAGGCAGTTGCACATAATTTTATTCTTCTAGAATTCCATTCAAGGAGGCTGATTTGAGATCCATTTGATATACTTCACTTGTTCTGAGCTGTTGTCGCTAGATATGTTCTTACAGTATCCAATCTCACTACTGCAGAAAATGTTTCTCCAAATTTTATTCCTGGTTGCTGCAAGCATCCTTTCGCTACAAGTCTTGGATTAAATCCATCAATTTCACCTTTCTCATTCAACTTTTCCTTGGACACCCACTTCACACTAATGAGGTTTTTATCCTTTGGAAAATTAACAAAATCACATGTATCATTATTTTCAACAGAATCAATCTCTTCGTCCATGGCTTTACCCAATTTTCATCTCTCATTGCTTCTTTAAATGAAGTAGGCTGGAATGACAACAATGTAAAATTTTAACTAACATCCAAATCATCATAAATATTTTTTAAACTTCCCATATTTTTCTTACCATTTCTCCATTCATTACCTCATTAGCTGCTTGGAGAATTTTTCTGTTGATCTACTTGAATATCCATGTTGCTCTGAAAATATTGGAGTCCTTGCTGGTGTGACTCTGTTTGGTGTCTTCTCTTCTGATTCTTGCTGATCCTTTTCTTCTACAAAATCCTCTTCCACTGACAATGTTTGTGCATCAATTTTTTTGTCTACAATTCCATTCCATGACTCTTGTTCTTTGAACACAACATCTCTACTAATTATTGTCTTCTTAGTGACAGGTTATATAATTTGTAATATTTTGACTACTCACTATAACTAGTAAATATTTTTTTTCACGTTGATCAGCTAATTTTCCTCTTATTTTCTTAGGCACATGTGCATAGACTACACATCCAAAAAATCTCAAATGATATACACTTCATGACATACCTCCACATGCTTCTTCTGGTACTCTGTTCATCACACTCTTTGTAGGAGATCTGTTTATCACACGAATAGCACATGCAACTTCTTCTACTCAATACTCATTAGACAAGTTTCTTCCTTTCAAAATGCTCCTTGGCATGTTCATGTGTTCTATTCTTTCTCTTTGCTACACAATTCTATTACGGTGTGTATCTGGTTGTAAACCGTCTTCTGATTCCATGTTGTTTGCAGTACTCATGGAATGCTTTCGAATCATATTCTCCACCATGATTTGATCTAAATACCTTGATCTTATGATCACTTTGGTTCTATGCTAAGTAAAAAATTCCATCAATTGACTGTGTCCTCATAGGTCCACACAAGTATGCATGCACCAACTCAAGTGGTTTCTTTTCTCTATATGAAACTCCTTTTCGAGAAATTTCACGGTGTTTCTTTCCCAAGATGCGACACTGACAAGTGCTAGGAGGTTCTTTGATGGGCGGTAATCCTCCGACCATTTGTTTATGTTGCAACAATCTTAAACCGGAAAAATGTAAGTATCCAAACCGAAAGTGCCATAATCAGTAATCATTTGAACATGCAACTGTAAACAATTCAATACGATTATTGTAGTTCGCAATTAGGTGAAATATTTGTTCCCTCATTATCTAACCTTGCTAGTAGCTTCTTTCTTGTGGGCTTGTCATAACAATAATATTGCTCACATGTGAAAGATAATTATGTATCGTTTCTTTGTCAATTGACCAACACTTATCAAATTTTGTTTGAGACTAGGAACATAATATACCTTTGATATTGTCTTTATCTGCCCTTGTTTGGTCAGAATGTTGACCACTCCCTTTCCATCTACATCCACAGTCTTATCATTCCCCAAATTTACCTTTGTCTTCACAGATTGATCTAAATTTGAAACAAAATTCTTGTTGCCTATCATTTGGTTACTTCAACCACTCTCTTATAGCCACACCTTATCAAAAAGTTCATGCATGGTGTTGCATGCTAGGAACATGGAGTTAGTATTCTCTGTATTAACATTAGCTCTATGATTTCCTTGATCAAATATCTTCTTCCTGTAATCACTAGCATAGTGACTAGATTTATTGCAATTATACCTTTGATTTGACAAACCTTTGATTATTGTGGAAGCTTCTACTACTGCTGCTTCCACTTTGATGTTCATGCTCTTATCGGCCATATCTCTGACCATAATAGATTTTTCCTCATCCTCTGCCTCTTGATTGACCTCTGCCTCGAACTCTTCGAATATAAAATTGACTTTTGAAAGAAGTTTCTAAAGTGGAATCCTTATTTCTGTCTATCCTTGACTCATGTGATAGAAGTGATCCCATCAACTCATCAACTATCAATTTTTCCAAATCCTTGGCTTCTTCTATGGCTGCTACCACAACATCAAACTTGGTAGACAAAGATCTTGGGACCTTCTCAATCACTGTTTTATTTTTAATGTCTTCACCATAAATTTTTAACTAATTTACTACAAACATGACCTGATTCATAAAAGAATCGATGTCCTATGTCTCCTTCATTTGCAAACTTTCAAAATATCTCCTAGTATTCTACAATTTAACAATATTGATTGTTTCCATACCTTGATAGCTTGTCGCCAAAGTTTCCCATGCTTCCTCTGCTGAAGACGTGATCATTATCTTCTAGAACACTGCTCGGTCGACTCACTACTAGATAAGAAGCAACGCTTTTTCATTTTCCCTTTTATCTTTCCTCCATTGTTCCTTGTCTCCATTACTGAGGGCTCATTCTTCTGCATCATTCTGAGGTTCTCTAAGCCCAAAATTGACATGATCCCCAACATCATGCGCTTTTAACATGGTCTCCATTTTTATAGACCACACGTCATAATCGTTCCTCATGAAAGAAGAAAGTTGTGGCCAGAAACTCAATGTTTCCATATTGCTTTAAACAAAAATATTCTCTGTTAAAACCCTTAATTTTTCTTTTTATAAAAGCTTTTCAAAGATCCCTTCAATAAAAAAATCTCTTTTAATAAATTCCTAAGATTTACTATTATATAATAAAATATTTATAAAAAATTTATATATAAAAAATCTTTTATAATAAAATATTTTAATAAAGACTTATTATAATATCTATACTTTCATACCCTTTTTAAAAGATCCTCAAAGAAAAAAATTTGCACTTAACACAAAGATCTTACCACATGAATTTTGAAAAAATCTTCATGTAACTCAGAAATCATACCATGTGACTTTTTAATTAAAAAAAAAATATCAAGCCTCTTCAAAAAGGTTGATATGAATATGGTGGGTCACTTATAAATATCGAACTGTTTGTTTGAATTTTTAAACATGAATGTTGGCGTGTCTAAAATATCAACCTGATTATGCACCCAACTATAGAAAAAAATGACAGAGTAAACTTGATTTTGACAAAATCATAAGTTTCACTACTCCTGTGTAGTTTTTCAACCAAAAAGGTGCAGATCTGCGCATTTTTTGCACTAAAAACGTGCAGACCTATGCACTTTTTATCCATTCAACGATTTTTCAAATTAAAAAAAAAATGTCGGTCTTTTGCTTTTGGCCTTCTTCTCTGGCTCTGCTCACCCGCTGATCTTGTGATCCTTCCTCAGCTCTGATACCAATTTGTTGGAAATCTAGAGGATATTAAACACAAAATAACACAATTATTTCACACACGAAAATATGAGTTGTGACTCTTATATTAATCATACTAACTTCAATATCACTCTTTGAATACAATGAACTCGGTGAAGGGTATTTATCCTAACTCGCTTGACATGCACACACTTACATAACTCGACTTGACCATTACTCACTTCACTGACTCTCTAACTCACTTACCAAACTCATCTATCACACAAATCAACTTACTCAATGCTTACTTAATTTATTGTCTAACTCTGCATGCAGGAGTTAATTAACTACTTTAACACATACGCTATATGTGGAGTTGATTGCATTTTGGCTCATTCCATTGAATCAATTGTTTGAAATCAGCTGAGATTGTGCTCCTGTTCGAACTGTTGGAGTTGTTGGAAAAGGTCATCGTTGGGGCCGTCGTTGGAGCCCGTGGTGATTAAAATCAGTCTTCTGGAATCTTTCTTGAAAGAAGAGGCCACAACCCTAGTGTTCAGTTGTTTAAACTGTGGCTGGTCAAGAAAGAATTGTTTAGTAACGTGTTGTAGCCGTGAACCTGTAAAGCTATGGACATATCTTGAAACATCGTTAAGGCATATTTTCTGCCACATATCATCAACTTTGGTGGTTTTGATTCATCCATTAACAACTTCTTTTCAAATGAGTGTTCCACTACTTCAAAATTTTATTTCTGCCCGACAAGTCTGTCATCCTCGAGGACAAAATTTCTCATGCCAAACATCAGATGCTATCATATTAACACAACATTGGACCAACAGTTCATATTGAAACAACTTCTAGGTTTACAACACTCAAGACTATATACTCTGCATGTGAGATTATATTGTCATTGAAGTTTTTTTTCCTATATATGTTGAAAGTTTAAATGATATTTTTTAATTTTAAGTGGGAAAAATTAGTTTAGGACCATAATATTTGGAAAAAATGATATTAAATATTTTGAAAAATCTTTAAAGGTCTTAAAGAGGTTTATTAAAAAGGGTTTATTTGGAGAAAATATGGGCTTTACAAAAATTTGTATGTGTGCAATATGTTTTGGTGTTTTGATAAGCATGGTAGTGTTTTTTGGGTGAAAATTGTGCCTTACATGGGCGCATATTAGAATCATCTTTTTTCGGGGGTGATATGGAAGAAATCCACATGCGATCAGGTAAAAAACTATAACATAGAGGAAAGACATTACTCATGGGTCACAAAACGCAACTGAAGAAGATTAAGAAAATGAGTCGAAAAGAAAAGGAAAATATTGTTGCAGTTCAAGTCGAAGCCAAGGAATGGCGTAGCTTTGATTTTCGACCACCACCTATGTTTACTAGTAAACATTTTTTTATTTTTGATTTATTAGAATGCTAACTTTTATTCGAGCTACAGACTTAATTCAATACCAGTATAAGAACCCATATGATGAAGTATGTGATGATTTAGTATTGGATTTTATCAAACAGGAATTGGATGAGATGTTTTTGTGCAAGGTAGAAAAAGCTACAAATTCCAAGAAATCTTAGAAGATCCTGGAAGTAGAATTTGGTGGAAGGGGGAGTAATCAAGTCGAAGATCGTAGCGTCATACAACCTGTTGAAGCAGTGTTTGAAGATGAAATTGAAGATGGATTTGTAGTAGAAAATCTACAGAAAGCGGAAGATTTTGGTGAATCTCACTTGAAAGTGGATCACAATATTGATGGTTTGTTACTAGTAGGAGTTGATTTTGGCATATATAATGTTGTCAATGGTGAAGAAATTGATTCAGTGGATCCAACAATTGAAATTGACGATGTTAAATTTGATGAAGATGAATGAACTAGTGATGAGTAGTTTCAAATGATGCAACATAAATATCTTATTGATACATTGTTATTCGGCGACAGAAACCCACTTGTTTTGGGAAACCAAGTGTTTGAAGAAGAAAAGGTAAAGAATCTAGATTATGAGGCATCAACATAGTCAAACAACAAATAACAGAAGAAATTTGTCATTCCAGAGAAGAATGAACATAGCCAATATGGTTTTGAAGATGCTTTTTCATATAAACTTGACGTTGATTTTTTGTGTGCAAATGTTAAAAACAACCGAGAAGAAGAAAAAAATGATGATGAAGAGTTAAAGTTCCTTGAATCATGGTTTGAAACACCATCCTTTGATGATGTCTGTATAGAATATGCAACACCGAATGTTGAAGACATCCTTGGCGATGTTGAAAATGACAATGTGAATGAAATTTTCATGTGTTGGATTCTTGAAAAATTAAAAATTTATTATGAACTTAGGTTGCAACAATTTACAATCAAAACATTAATTATAAAGAAAAAACTATAGAATATGAGATGTAGTTTCAGTCCACATACAAGCAATTTTTTGAAGAAGTAGATGACATAAATGGACATCCTGAATTGGTTTTCTATGTTTTTATGATAAACAAATATTTAACGATCGACAAGCTGCAACAACAAATAAAGAAACTGAAATTTTGAGCCTACAACAAAAAGGAAAAGGTGAAACAATTTAGAGGATATAGAATTTGGAAGAAAAGGAAAAAGAAATCTAACTAAAGATTTGATGTCAATTTTTTGAGTCATTGTAAGCCTAGCCAAGAATAGACTAGAAGGCATGTTTAAGTTAAGTTATTTCATGGTTAACTTGTTAGTCGTAATTAAGGGGGAGTGTTGAAATTAATTACGCTTGTCAATTCACCAACTCACTGAGAGACCACCTCACTGCTCACCGTCACCGCCATGACCTGCCCATACTTGAAGAGGAGCCACCCCATGTCTTTTTGAGTTTCAAAGGGGAAGCACAACCTAGATTTATTGGAACTTGAAGAGGAAAAAATAGTTTTTTAAATATATATAACCGACTTAATTTTTGTATAAATTGAGATGATGCACAATATTGATGTATGGTAAGAGTTGTAATGCAGCTGAAGCTTCTTTGTTGTTTCATTATTCAATAAAATAAGTATTATTATCAATGATTTATGAGTTGTAACTCTTTTTGGGCTTTGCAGTTTCTCTGTTATGCGTAGATGCTTGTTGTTAATGTGTTTTCCATTATGTTCTTTGTAACCTTCAATAACCTTCATTCTATTCCTACTATTTCTCAATTTTGAGATGATTTAGTATTTCATTGTTACAATATTCAAAACAATATCAAAGGATGGTTGATTATGGATATCAATAATGTTTGGTTGACATTTCCCATAATTATAAATTTTTTCTGAAAGAGATTGTATGTCATGTGGTGAATCCGATAACAAACTAATTTTCCAAAATAAATTGGGTAACCCTTGCTTCGGCTATGCATTCAGGAGTCAGGAGTGCACCACATATATCCTTTATTGGAATTCTGGAATAAAAAAACACACAGAGGGATGTGTTCCCCCACAACACAGAGAATGCACAAATAATGCGTAAATAACAGTTAAACGTAGATAGATAGCGAATTACAGAGAAGAGGAAATTTATTCAACTCTTCTCTCCTTAAATTCATTCAATTCTCTTAAATATATGAGAAATTACACAAGTTTGGCTAAAGCCTAAGTGTTTAAAGCAATTCAATGTGGGATCAGAATTTTAACAAAAAAATCATCCTCGACTCTATTTGGCTGCTTATACACGAAAAAGCGTACACAAAACAAAAAATAGCAGACCTGAAAATTCATCCAATGTGGTTCAAAAAACACATCGCATCTGGCACTTCATCACTTCAATGCACATCGACAATCTTAACATTTAGCATATGCGCGATACGAGAAAACATTAAAATTTGTGACGTGGCACATCGCATTGTGTCAAAAACATAATAACCTGTGGGTGTTATCCGTTAACTCCTACACTTTTCAATGTCCGATCTGTGCTATCCTCCTAAGCTTTCCATGTACCCCTTTTGTGATTGCATCACAAAGAACTTAAAACAACTTGCGGGTGGCTTTAAAGTTAAGACCTAAACTTTGCGAAGTGCGGGCTGTGGGAGGCTTAAAGGTGGTAAGTGCAAAAATACAAAAGGTAAGGAAATAATGGAAATAGAAAGGTTTTTGCTGTATTGAAAATGTAAAAAAACGGTAAGGTGGGTCCCTCTGGATCGCATTTGCAAAAACATAAGTTTTGTTGCAGGCTTAAAATTTAAACAATAAATTTTGTGAAGTGCGGGTGGTGACGCGGAAATCTTGGTAAGTGTGAAATGTGTAAAGCAAAGGAAATGGCAGAATACAAGGATTTCATGGTTTTGGAAATGCGGTAAGGTAAGTTGGTGGCTCCCATCGATATAGCATCGGTGGAAGATGAAGTTTAGCAAAAGGCTTAAAGGTTAAAAAAAAAACGATGTGGGTGCGAAGTTGGGAGCAACGATAAGTAAATGCAGCAGGTTGGAAATAAGTGCAAAGTGTGGGCTTGCATTTACTTTGTTTGATTTTTCTTGAATTCCTTCTAATTTTGAAGACTGATTCTTGTCCTTCTTGCACAAAAAAAATTGATTCAGTGTGGGTTGTTGCCACTTTTTATTCATGGTAGTGGTTGGGATTAATTCCAACACTACCCCTTAATCACAATTGTCGACATCATTCATTCCCTGACACTGTATGAGATAAACAAAAATCTTTTGTCCCAATGGATTTGTGAGGATATCAGCAACCTCTAACCTACAATGCTACAAAAACAATTCACCATTGTTAACCAATTCCCTTATAAAATGATACTTTGCATCAATATTCTTTGTTCTCTTGTGGAAAACAGAATTATTTGACAATGTAATTGGTGAGCTGTTATCAAAATAAATTTTGGTTCCTTTTTCTTTCTCATGACATAAATCTGTCAGCATCCTTCTCATCCAAATAGCTTGACATGTTGTTTTTTTTGTTGCAACATATTCAACTTCTGCGATTGATAATGAAACTGTTACTTGTTTCTTGGAAGCCCGTGAAATGGATCCCGATCCCAAATGAAAAAAATACCCTAATGTTCTCTTTTTGTCATCTACACTTCCAGCCCAATCACTCTCAATGTAACCAATCAACTTAAAATTACCAATTGAGTGTTATAGAACACTATACTCCTCTGTTCCATTTACATACCTCAAAATTCTCTTGGCTTCTTGCCAATGTGTCTCCTTGGGTGTCTCCATGAATTGGATATCAAAATCAATTCATACATTATATCAAGCCTAGTTACAGTCAAATAAATTAGACTTCCAACTATTCTCTTGTAAGTGTCAGATCGACATTCTTGCTGTAATCTTCTTTGCTCAATTTCAACCACATGACAGTCGGAGTTTCTGCTGCTTTTCTATTCTACATATTGAACCTCTTTAAAACTTCTTCGACATATTTTTCTTGCAAAATAAAAATTCCATTTTCATTTTTCTTTACTTCAATGCCCAAAAAATATATCAGAAAACCCAACTCAGGCATTTCAAATTCACTTTTCAAGAATGTTTTAAATTCAGGAATGAGAGAAACTTCACTTCCTGTGAAAATCAAATCATCTACATATAAAACATAAATAATAATTTACCGTCATTTTCTTTGATGTAGAGTGTGGGTTCACCATCACACTTGTCAAACCCATTGTCTATCAGGTAAGCATCAATCGTTTTGTACCATGCTCTTGGTGATTGATTTAGCCCATAAAGATCTTTCTTCAACTTACACATTTTGTGTTCTTGGCCTTCTATTTCATATCTAAGAGGTTTTTCAAAATACACCTCCTCTTTCAACACTCCATTCAAGAATGTTGATTTCACATCCCTTTAATAAACTTTACATTTTTGTTGTGCTGTTATTGACAACATTGTCTACACTGCCTCCATCCTTGCAACTGGTGCAAAGGTTTCCTCATAGCCTCTTCCTTGTTGCTGTTTGTATCCTTTGAAAACTAGCCTTGCTTTACGCCTTTCTATCTTGCCTTCAATGTCACTCTTGGTCTTATGGACCCATTTCACTCCAATAACTTCTTTTACTTGTGGGAGGTCCACTAACTCCCATGTGTCATTCTTTTCTATTGCTCCTATCTCTTCATTCATTGCTTCAATCCACTTCTCCTCTTTTACTACATCTTCAGAATGGATTGGGTCATCAACATGACAAAATAAAGAAAATAAATAATTCAAACTAGCATTACTAACTACTTCATCTTGCTCATAAATTTCATTTAAATTTCTAAATCTTGTTCTTCTTGTATTTGTTGAAGATGTGCTTGGGGTTGTACTTGAACTCAAGGGAGTTGTAGATCCCTGTGGTGTGCTTGGAGAAATACTTCCTTGGTTTTTCATTGTTGTTCTATTGCTTGCTTGTGGTGTGCTCTGTTGAGCTTGTGTAGGTGGAGCAGGAGACACCGTTGAGGAATTTTTTTCTGAAATCAATTCCTCTTTATGTTCATCTGAAATAAATTTCTTCACATTCACTTTGTTCTCTAAAATTCCATCCCAAGCTTCTTATTCTATGAACTGAACATCTCTGTTGATTATTACCTTATTGGTTTATGGATTATAGAGCTTGTAGGCCTTGGATTCATTGTTGTATCCAAAAAATATAAACTTCTCCCCCTTCCTCTTTAACTTCTTCCTTAACTGATCCGGGACATGTGCATATGCCACACATCCAAACACTCTCATGTGAGTGACAACTTGACTTTTCCCACTCCATGCTTCTTCTGTAACCATATTCATAACAGCTTTGGTTGGGCATATATTAAGAATATAATCTACACAATTGACAACTTCTACCCAATACTCATTTGGAAAATGAATTGCCTTCAACATAATCCTTACAATGTCCATGATGGTGCTATTATTTCTTTATGCTACACCATTTTTCTGAGGTGTATAACTTGTGGTAATTTTTTGTGTATTCCATGCTCCCTGCAAAAACGTAGGAAGTCTTGGGAGATATACTCTCCTCCTCTATTAGCTCTCAACACTTTTATGTAGTGTCCAATTTTCTTCTTAACAAGAGCTTTGAGGTGCTAGAACTGTTCAAACATTTCAATTTTATGTTTTAGACAATAAACCCACGCCTTCCTTGTGTAATCATCTATAAATGTAAAAAAATAATGACTGCCAGATAATGATGGAATTTTCATTGGTCCTTTTATCACCCAAAAAATTTTCAAAACATCATTATGTCAACTCTGTTCTTGATCATGGTCTCAAGTAGGTTTGAAAGGCATTTTAGGATTTTCTTAAGGGTAGGTAATAGTTTTAATAAGTTTAAAGGTCATCATTTGAATTCAAATAAAGTCCTTAGAGGTCCATTCCATGATCAAATATTCACATTTTTCATTTAGAGGTAATTCCATTAAGTTTCGGGCTAAATTTATGAAATTAGCCAAGAATCCTCCGTTTCATAGCGTCATTAGTTCAAAAAAGAGGTTTTGCGCTATGAAAGCTCTAATACTTTCATAGCGCAAACTGTGAAAAATACACTGTGGTCGCTACGAAACCGTGGTTTCTTAACCGTCATGTCAATTAAGCTAGAATCTGTTAGAAATTCGTTAAGTAATGATAGGAAAAGGGTATGGTGAGTCAGTTAGAGATCAGATTCAAGTACTTACCCATCTCATATCCATCATCATCATGATAGGGGAATCATTCAGTCATAAGGTGAGATTTCAAATTCAAAAAATCTTGCCTAATTCGATCATTCTAATTTTCATTGGCCTCCACACAACTGTTTAAGCTCTGAAGTAGTCAAGCTGAGCCTATGGTTGTTCTATGACAAGGCTATCTTCAAAATAATAAGGTGAGGTTGTTCCATATTATCAAGCAAGGTTGTTCATATATTTCAAGTGAGGTTGTTCATATCCTAATCAAGCGAAGCTATTTTACAGATACAAGAGAAGCTGACAGGTTTTCAAAGAAGCATGGCAGAGGAGAAGGAGGTTCACAGAGGGGGACATTGTCTAAGATATGAGCCTAAAAATATGAAGGCTATAGTTGCAGATCAAAGATTGATGGAGGCTTTTAGCAAAGCAGGTTGTCTCCGGTTTTTTGAAAAGCTGCACGGTTTCCACACTCAGGTGTCTAAAGAGTTTGCCTTATACTTCAGTGGAACAACTACCAAAATTGGGATGTTAAATGTGCCAGTCACACCTGAGATCATTGCTTATGTGACATAAATACCAAGAGGGCAGGAGAATTGGTTTAAAGGTTTTAAGTTTGGCATGCAACCATGCAAGGAATTCATGAAACCTGAATATGTAGATATTCACCTGAATAATGCAATACCTAGAAGCTGTATCAAAGACACCTATACCAAGCTTTTGTTAAACATTCAAAGATAATTTACATGTGAAGGTAGGTACCATAAAGTTTATACTTATCATTTCAAGATACTTCTACATTTCACAGGTATGATATCCCTATTTTTTCCTTTCTACTTGCATAGGAGCCTTGCCAAAATGGGTGATAAAGTACAAGCCAAGTTTGATGATTGTGAAACCTCTCTATTTCACCATGGTTTGATAAAGTTATTGGTTTTGAATGAGCTTCAGAAAATAAGCAAGGATTGGTTTTCCTTTTTTTTATGAGTGGATTTGAAATGGAAACCCTTACCCCAGCTATAAACCCTAAAACTAAAAAGGCTTCTTCACCACCATCACCAGAGTCTAGTCAGCCCATGGTTGCAAGAGCAAAGAGGTTTGTAATGTTGAAACCAAGAAAATAAGTTGAGAAAAGAGAAGATAATACACAAGTGCTTTTTTCAACAACTCCATCACCTGCAAAACAGAGGTTGGAAAGTGTCAAAGAGGCAAAATAAAAATAAGTTGCCAGCCAGCAGGAAATTAAGAGAGTGATAAGAAGCCAACTAGTGGCATAAAAGGGAAAAAAAATTGTTTCAGGTACAGAGGACAACCCAGTGATAAAAGGAAATTTATATGACATCCTTCATGCAATTCATATAGAGGAATCACCCATTGTGCAAGCTAATTTCATTGGAGTTTGTGAACACAAGTAGAAAAAGGTTAAGTCAGCAAAGAAACTGGAATTTGAGGGCGAAAATATGGCCTTTATCTTTCAAGCAAGGAAACCTTTAACTAGGCATGCAAAGAAACTCAAGGAATGCAGTAAAGAGGTCCAAGAAGCTATTGAAACAACCAAGGTGCCTAAAGAGGTGGTTGATCTCTCATCACCAATAGTGGAGCTTGAAACCAGTAAGACAATGAAGGGAAAAGAACACATGATAGAGAGTCAACATCTTGAGGAGAGATTGAAGCTAGAAAACTAAGAGATTGCAATGATGAGAAAGAGGGCCAGAAAGCACAACATTGAAAAATATATTTTAAAATAATGAAAGCAGCATGGGAAGGCCAAACTGGTTCTAGGTCAGAAATTCCAAACAGTGTAGAACAATTTTTTACATGGACAGTTCCAGCCATCAAAGAGGCCAGATTTGTCAGAATAATCAATACTCACTTAAGAGATAGTAATAGAAAACTAAGAGGTCAAGTGGAGGATTTGGATATGCAACTGAAATTGTCTCAGGATGAACTAAAAAACAAAGGTGTAGAATGACAAATTCGAAGGAAAAATCAAATGGAAAATGAAGAATAAATCTTATGAAATTTGTGTTTTTAGTTCATATGGCTGATTGTTTTGATGAATCAAGTAGTATTTTGAAGTTTTGGAAAAAATTTGGTTTGTATTTTGAAGAAATCTAGACAAAAAAACTCACTCAGCAGTTTCGTAGCGCAAACAGTGCAAAAAGGGTGAAATGTGCTATGAAACTGCTGTAGCAGCTTTTTTCACCCTTTTCCATCAATTTTTGAAGGCCAGATCTATGTATTTTGTCCTGAAATTTCTAGGGAGGATGTGTTAAGTGAATATACAGATAATCGCGGAGGAATGAAACCAAAATTTTGAAGGTAAATAGGTTAAAATACTGTGCTACGAAAAGCACTACGAAATTCTGTTGTTTTCGTAGTGCGGGTCTGTTTTTGCTATTTTGAATAGTTCGATCATGATTTTGAACAAATGGAACTAAAGGATGATTTTGGGCATATGTTATTTCAGTTCCTGATAGAAAATAGTTTTGAAGTTATGGGTTCAAGGTGGTCAGAGTGTCTCAAGAACACAAAGAATCCTAAGCCTAGAAAAGAGGGGACAATTTCCTAGTTTATAGGAGATCACCATTGAGGTCATAAAGTGCTGGAGATTATGATTTGGATTTGACCTTATGGGAATACAGTTGGAAAATTATTTAATCTGGTTTAGATAAGGTTTTTTTGAGTAGATTTAAGGATTTTAAGTTCTTTTTGTAGTAGGACTGTTCATTAGGTTTGCAACTATCATTTTGTAATAAATACCATGTCTCATGGTTAGGCTAGGTGTCAAAAAGTATGAATTCGATGTATATAGATGAGGATAAGGTTATCTTATGTTGTAAATTATCTATAAAGATGAAGAAGTCGAAATTCTAAGGGTTGGACATTTTTTAGCAAAAAGACAGTGTTTATTGTAAGTGACTCGTTTTCAGCTTAATACAGAGTTTTCTACTTAGCCAACTCAAGATTCATGAAGAGTTATATTGTGTTCTTGTTCTAATTACATCTTTCTATTATCATATTGCAGTGGTGTTTTCTTATGTTACTCATAATTCATCATTGATGCTCTGACTTCCTTCATAGACAAACTGACTGTGTGTTTTATAGTTTCACATGCGTTTCTCTCGATTAGAACTCTGACATGCCTTGAATTGCATTCTATGTAGATGGTTTGGTTTTATTGAAGCTATTTTGACTCCATAAGCCCAATTCGTACTTTCTAATGTTATTTACAACCAATATCAATCATTTATCTGCTTATTACCCCACATAGAGCTAGCCATCTATATTTATATCAAAAATAATTAACCCTTGAGAGAGCCCTCTCAGGTTGAGGAGGCTAAGCCTCAATCAAAATATTGGTTTGAAATAGTTACAAAAGATTTATTTGATTGGCAGCCTATCAGATCTGATTTTGTGATAACATTTTGGTACGTCTTCAGGGATTCTGAAGATTATACTTTCCCGAGATTTTGAAGCTGAAATTTTGAAGGTAGTAGGAGCTCAGAAAGCTTTTCGAGGATGCATCTACCTTGGTGACTCCATTTACATTTTATATGATCAAAGGTGGCTTCGAGAAGGAGATACACAAGGAGTAGTCCTGACCCAGATCCACCTACTATCGTGGACAATCCAAACACCATTTCAATATGTAGTCAAGGCATTTCTGAAATATCAGGTACTCCATCTCATTCAAAATCCTTTTCCTCTAAAATATTAAGAAGTCCTAAAGACAAAAGAGTTGATGATAAAATTCACGAAGTTTTGTTTAGATCAGAAAGTGAAAAAGAGCAAATTGAAATTATCTTAGACTTGCATAAGAGATTAATTGACACCTCAACCCTAGTAACACAAGAAGATAAAGAAGAATTTTTGGAAGCTGTTACTTCTAAGTTGCTGTTGGAAACAGAGTCTTTAGATAAATTGAAAGAGCTTGATCCTTTTGAAGTATTGCTGAAAAGTAAAGCTGCTTTACCTCTTCCAAATTGGAGCTCAATTTTTAGTGGCCCTCAAAGACCAAATATTCCTCCTCATATCAGTTTGTCATCTTCTATTTCTACCATTCCTAAAGCTACTACAGTCCCTCTAACCATGGCTTGAAATCCACCTATTGTACCTGCTAGATATGCACCTCTTGTTCTTCCCACTGTCTTACATGACCTCCCTAGCAAATATGCTGCTAGAATCAAAACTTGGGGGAGTGATGAAGATATTACATCAGAGCATCATGTGGATCGATTTAATGATTTTATAGACAGGGATTAGGTTGATGATGAAGATGTTAAGTTGAGGTTGTTTTCTCAGAGTTTTACTGGTGAGGTTAGGAAGTGGTATAAAGCTCTTGCTACTGGAAGTATTCATAATTGGAATGAATTTGAAGATGTTTTCCTAAGAAAATGGGGAAATAGAACTAATCTAGTACAAGCCCTCACTGAGTATATTACTTTGGAGAGAGTTGCTGATGAAACTGTCCAAAAAATTTCAAAAATATTTAATAAGGTGTTAGACTCTATTCTTGCTCATTTGAAACCACTAGAAGCCTTAGCTGAAATGAGGTATGCTGAAGCTTTTGACTATGATTACTCCATATTGTTGAGAGAAAGAGAATCCCATACACATGCTGAAATGAAAAATGATGCAGTGAAGAGAAATCGCTCTGCACGAGTTGAGCTAGGTCTGAAACGGGTTGCTCGTTGCAGCGATCTGGGCTGCTGGAGAGGCGCTCAGTCCTGGGACTGAAGTCGCTTGTTTGTTGCGCAGGTGGTGAGCGGTGCTTTGTGCTCTGCTCTGGCCCGTTCTGACTGTTGGTAACGCTTCTGCTCAGTCCGGGGGTGGGATTTCCGCCCCCTCTTCTCTGCCTCCTCGTGTGGTGAGAATCGATGGCTGCTCCAGCGTAACTTAGGCTTGCCTGCTTGGCTTGATTCGAGTGCGATCTAATCATGGATGCAGAATGGGTGTCTGATCCCCCTCCTCTGCCTCCGGAGGTCCTGGCCTTCAAGTCGTTAGTGGCTTCCGGCCCAAAGCGCCCTCCTTCTGCGACTATGCAGAGGTTTGTAAAAAATATGGACTCTATCCCATAAGTGGCTCTGCCCGAAGAAGATACTTGCAAAGTTGCTCTGAATCTGGCTGAAAGAGGCCTCATAGGCTAGTTCACAAGCCTTTGGCCTTCGCCAAAATCGGTAGAGGAGTGGACTCAAAGAAACTGGAAGCCTCTCATTAAAGAGGGTGTCAAAAGCTTCTTCGTGGGTAACGGCTTCTTTGTTTTTGTATTCGAAAACCCTAACGACAAAGGATTAATATTCAGAAATGGACCTTACTTCATGGGTCCCCAGGGCCTTTACCTAAACAAATGGTCTCCTGACTTTGACCCCACTCAGGACGTTCCTTCGGCTGTCCCGGTATGGGTCAGGCTTCCCCATTTGCCTATTCACTGTTGGAATCACAAAACCCTCTAGATCATAGGGAATGTCTTGGGAAAATACATAGATCAATCCGGAAGGAAGGACCAGTATTCCTGCGCACGCATCTGCATCGAAGTGGACCTGGAAGAAGGGCTACCGGAAGCCATCAAACTCACAGTAGCTGGGTGGACGTATGTTCAAGAGCTGGACTACGAGCAGCTGCCGTTTAAATGCAGACACTGCCATGGACATGGTAATTTCGCAAAGCACTGCAAGAAGAAGGCAGAGGAACAAGTGGACAAACAAAATGGGGATCAATGGATCCTAGTGCAGAAAAATGCAAATACAAAAAAAGGTACAGGAAAAGGAAATAAGAATGGAGAAACTAGCAGATCCAAAACAAACCAAGAGGTGGAAGTAAGTCCAAATGAGACAGAAAGTGAACAACAGATCCATCAAGTTAACCCAACAAAGGAGAATGAGGAGCAGGAAAATACTCCTCCTTCGCACAAAGAGGGAGGGGAAGCAACTCAGAGCGAATCCAATCAAGGTAGCCCCACCAACCTATCATATGCTGATATAGCAAGGAAAAAACCAATGGAGAGCTCAGATTCTTCGGAGGATGAAACCTACGAGCGTCCATCTAAAAAAGCAGGAAGGAAATCCCGAAAGGAAAAGAGGGAGGAGGAGGCAGAAAGACTCAAAACACAAGGAAGTCAGCCCACAATAGAAATGTCTATCGGGCGAAACACCAGGCCAAGGCCTTCCAAGGGAGGTCTCACCCATCAAAATAATAAATAATGAAGCTAGTCTCTTGGAACTGTAGAGGACTGGGGAATCCCTCCAAAATCGAGGCTGTTAAAGACCTTTTGAAAGATGAACCCTCAGATATTCTCATGCTCCAAGAGACAAAAATAGAAGGGCAGCCCCTTCTAGAGATCAGTAGATCAAAGTGGAATAAAAAAGCAGGCAAAGCAGTCAGTGCAAGGGGTACCTCCGGGGGCTTGGCAACCCTTTGGTCTGAAGATCTTTTCCATCTGAATAACTTCCAAGAAACCCAGCACTGGATCTTCACGGAATTGAAACACAAATCAAGTAAGTTAACTATCTCTCTATTCAATCTTTATGTACCAGTTACTTATACTGAAAAAAGAGATTGCTGGAACAATCTCTATGCCTTTTTAGAACTATCTTCCCCCATCAATATCATTATAGCAGGTGATCTTAATATCATAATGAAAGAAAAAGAAAAGAGGGGGGGAATTGTTAGCAGGGATCCCATGCTGCCCATGGTCGAAGAGCTCTCCCAAAGCTGGGATCTGTTGGATTTTAACCCAGTTCGGGGTATATATACCTGGTCCAATAACCGGATTGGTCCGGATCACATCTCTGCACGTCTAGACCGCTTTCTGGTGCAAAGCTCCATAATGATGAATAAAAAAATCATCATCACAAAAATTCTACCTAAACTTACATCTGACCACAATCCAATTCAGCTCCTCCTGGAAGAAGAAGAAGATCTTGGTCCCATCCCTTTTCGTTTCAGTTCCCTTTGGATTGAGAGAGAGGGTTTCTTAGACACGGTGAAAGAAGCTTGGTCCAAACCCATCAATGGATCAACTAGTTATGTTTGGGAGCAAAAGTTAAAAGCGAAAAAACAAGCCTTGAAAGACTGGATCAAGAAACCAACCCATACTCCTCCTGAACAAAGAAAAGAGGCAGTTCATTCATTGCAAACCCTGCAAACCGACATGGAAAGTAAAGATATCACAACAGAATTATTGGAAACAGAAATACAAGCACAACAATCAGCATATCAGTCATTCCGAAAGGAAGAAGAATAATGGAGAATTAAATCTAGAAGTCTGTGGTTAAAGGCGGGGGATCGGAATACAGCTTTCTTCCACAGGAAATATAGAGCAAGACTGTCAAGGAATTATATAGCAGAAATTAAAACAGCAGACGGTCAAGTCTGCAAAGGATACAATCAAGTCAAGGCAGCTGCTGAAGCTCACTTCCAGAACCTCTACAGTGCAGATGCTCAAAGTAATGATGAGGAAACTACTGCATTTCTTTCAAACATACCCAATCTCATCAGCCCTGAAGAAAATGCAATCCTCTGCAGACCCATAACGGAGGAGGAAATCATAAATGTTATATGGGCCATGGAGGCGGACAAGGCACCTGGGCCCGATGGATTCACAATCCATTTCTTTAAAACATGTTGGCATATTATCAAGGCAGATCTGCAGAAAATGATAAGAGGATTTATGACAAAAGCCAAGATAGGTGGAGGAACCAACTCCACTTACCTAACATTAATCCCCAAAGACACCAATCCTGAAACTTTTTCCAGATTCAGACCTATTTCGTTGTGTAATGCGTCTTATAAAATTCTAGCCAAACTGTTAGCAAACAGAATTAAGCCACTTTTAAAAAGGGTGATCTCCAACTCCCAAAGTGGCTTTGTGGAAGGTAGACATATTCTAGACAATGTAATCCAGGTCCAGGAGACAATCCACTCCAGCAGACAGCGGAAAGAGAAAGGAATGGTGATAAAATTAGACATGGCAAATGTGTTTGATAGAGTCAACCGCACTTTCCTTAGCAAAGTTCTCCTCACATTTGGCTTCTCGCCCTTTTTTGTTCAGCTCATCAAAGCCTGCATTGACAATCCTTGGATCGCTCCCCTTGTCAACGGCCGTCCAACAAATTTCTTCCAAGCCAAAAGAGGCATAAGGCAGGGATGCCCTCTCTCCCCCTATCTGTACATTATTATGGCAAACTCATTAAGCCGAAAGCTCAATGCAGAAAAAGTTGCAGGTATCTTACCGGGCCTCAAATCTTCAATAGGAGCTGAGCCTACGAATCATGCACTATTTGCAGATGATTCTCTCCTCCTAGGTAGAGCCTCCACAAGAATTGCTCGAGCATTTGACACTGTCCTCAGAAACTACTGCAGAGTCTCTGGAGTGGCAGTAAATGACAGCAAGAGCGAAGTTTACAGTTGGAATATTGATCAGCAAGAACTTGCAGGCATAACTTCTATTCTTGGGTTCAAAGGACAAACAATCTGGGATAGATTCAATTACCTTGGCCTGCCCATTATATCTGGAATCAATAAAAGAGCTTTATGGAGCGAAATAATCTCAAAAAT
This sequence comes from Pinus albicaulis, assembly GCA_034641835.2. Taxonomy (NCBI): domain Eukaryota; kingdom Viridiplantae; phylum Streptophyta; class Pinopsida; order Pinales; family Pinaceae; genus Pinus; species Pinus albicaulis. Next base: position 24,482 of record JAXQQM020087452.1, read on the forward strand.
TAAAACCAAGATTGCAGCTTGGGGGGGTTACTGGTTGACAAAGGGCGGCAAAGTTATCTTGATCAAATCGGTGTTGTCAGCGCTCCCAATCTTCCAGGCTGCTTTTCTTTTGGCTCCTCGAAATGTTATGGAGCAGATCTCCAAACTACTCAGAGATGTTTTGTGGCAAGGAGGGAAAGGCAATGAAAACAAAATACATTTGGTGAATTGGGATGTTGTAAAGAGAACGAAGGAGGAGGGGGGATTGCAGATAAGAGATCCCTAGCTCGTTAACATAGCCTTGGGAGGCAAAATCCTGTGGAAATTGATCCACGATCCCACTCACCCTGTCAGCATTACATTGCGGTCAAAATATAGAGTCAGCAAAGATCTCAGCAACGTAATACACATGCCCACAGCCAATAGCACGCAACTCTAGAGTTTGTGTTGTAAAAGTAGTAAACATTTCATAAAACAAATTTATCGAATCCCTGGAAGCAGCAAACGCATCAATCTGTGGACGGACAGTATTATGAGGAACGCTCCCTTAGCAGATCACGCGGATATATCAGAACTAAGATCTTGGTTGGAGCGAGCTGGAGTCAAAAGTCTCTATGAACTGTCGATATGGAACCAGCGTGGGGAATGGGAGGGCTGGGATCTCCATGGAGTCCCAAACAGATTGAATTATCAACAAACTCTGCTAGAAGATCGATTGGAGGACGTTGCCCCTGTTCATAGAACCTCAAAAAATTGCTGGGGTTGGGGCCAATCTGGCGTTTACACCACTGCTGCTGGCTATAGCGCTCTGCAGGGTTCAAGAAATAGTAATCACCCTCCGACTTTCTCGAAAAATGTTTGGGATTCATTTGCCACACCAAAAGTAAATTTCTTTTGCTGGACTTTGATTCATAACAAAATACTCACGGGAGACAATCTGGAGAAACGAAATATAACAGGCCCTCATAGGTGTGCTATGTGTAATAACAATGCAGAAATAGTCTAGCATCTTTTTATGGATTGCAGTGTAGAAAAAGAAGTTTGGGGGCTCATCTTAATGGACTTGCAGACTCCTGTCCCATCCTTTAACTCTGCAGCTGATATTTTTGCCTCTTGGAGGTACCATTACCCCCATCATATTTCCCAAAAATCAATCTGGAGCAGAATTTGGACAGCGATACCCAAATACGTTTGCTGGTAGATTTGGTTGGCACGTAACCAGCAGATATTTAAAGAGGTGAGACACACTCCGCTGCAAATAGCTGCAAAAGCTAAGGCCTTTCTGATGGAAGCAACTCAACAGCAGTATTTAAAAGAAGACTCTTTGCTTCTGCCTGAAGAAAAGATGTGGTTAGGCTCTCTAGTGCCTTATCCGAGCAGAAACTATCCTAAACCACAAAGTGATAAACAGGAATGGCGCTTAAGAGATAAAGAGGATTACTTTCAAAACTGGTGGAGGTCTCAAAAAATATCCTCAGTCTTCTTTGATGGGGCGTCTAAAGGGAATCTAGGGACAGCTGGAGCTGGGGGAGTCATCTACTCTCCGGACGGTTACTCTAAAGACACCTTCTATTGGGGATTAGGCCAGAAGTCCAACAATCAAGCTGAGCTCCTAGGGCTTCTCAAAGCCTGCCAAATTGCAAGAGACAAAGGTGTGAAAAATCTGCAAGTCTTCGGAGATTCAGAGCTAATAATAAAAAATTTAAACATGGCGGATCGGTTCAATAACCCCAGCCTCAACAAAACTTTGGAAAGACTGAAAAGAGTTCTTCAATACTTCGACAGCTGCAAATTTTATCATATACTCAGAAATTTAAACAGTGAAGCGGATCAAATGGCAAACAAAGGCAGTGCTATCATGAAAGGGCTTATTTTTGTTAACAAAAATAGTTTTGTTCAAATGCCCTGAATTTTGTAATAGAGGAAAAGAGGCAGAGTTTAGAAATCTGCATTGTATTTGGGGACAGTTCGAAAAAGTCCCATTTTTTTCCAGATAAATAAAAATCATATAAACGTTTCAGTTAAAAAAAAAAAAAAAAAAATGATGCAAGAAGGTGGAGCTAAAAAGTAAAAAATGGGTATGGCTAAGTTGAAAGAAGAAGAGAAGCCTTCCTCCTCTACCTCTCAGGATAAGCTAGATTCAATGATGAAAACAATGGAAAAGTTGATGGATATATTAGCCCTTGGGAATATCTTTGCTCCTTCTGCACAACAAGAACCTCAGTTTAGAAACCCTCAGTTCAAGAGACCTCAGAATCAAAAAGACCAAGGGAGAATAGAAATCAAAAGCCTAATCCTCTAGTGAGACCTCCTTTTCAGCAGAATTTGATTGATGAAGAAGTTGACCCTGAAATTCCTGAGGAGTCTATTGATTTTTTTGATGAATAAATGTTAGGAATTTTCTTGAATAAAGAAGACCATGATCAAACAATCATGAGGAGGAAACATCAGACTATCTAAAGGGGTATCAACACGCTATTTTATATATGTAGAAACAATATAATCTCAGAAATAGGAATGTGCCTATCATTACAAACAAGACACAACCTAAGAAGGATACACCTAAGGTTTCTGATGGAAAGAAATATGCTCCTAAGGTTGCTGAAGGTAAGAAATATACACCAATTGTTCCTCCTATCAAAGAAGTTGAAAATATGTTTCTGTTTTCAATATTGAGAATGAAATTTCTAAGATAAAAATATTAGTCCCTTTTGGTGAGATTATCAAGGTAGATGAATAAAGAAGTAAGATTGTTAATATGGTAAAGTCACAACCAAGAGTTGCTGATATCTTAAATGTATTAGAAGACCATCCAACCATATATTTGGGTCCAAAACTAGAAGATGAACAGAATGAGGAGGTCCCTCTTTTTTATGTGAGCCTTAGCATTCACGACATGACATTGCATAATGCTATGTTGGATTCAGGAGCCTCTCACAATCTTATGCCCAAAGTAATCATGGAAAGAATGGGGTTAGAAATAACTAGGCCATATAAAGACTTGTTTTCTTTCGATTCTAAAAGAGTTCAATGCATTGGTTTAATCAAGGCTGTTTTTTTTGGTCTAAGGCAAGTTCCTGCTAAGACTGTAGTCATGGAAATTGTAGTAGCAGACATTACACCAAAGTTTGGTATGCTTTTGTCGTGGTCATGGGCAGTGAAAATTAAAGGTACAATGCAATTGGATCTTACTTATGCTACCATTTCTGTCTTTGGGGAGAAAAGAAGATTGTATCGAGAGACAGGAATGGCCTATATAGTGAGTAGTAAAGACAAACCCCAAAATTTTCCAATTTATGCTCTTGATACTAAACTTGGTTCTGCTATTATTTTCAATGAGTTGACTAATGAAGTACAAGAGGAGAGAAAAGAAAAAAATCATATTTCTGAAATTCAGCAGTCTAAAAATCAACAAACAAAAGATCAGCAAGTCAGCGATAAGGAGGAAGAAGGTTGGTGGTCATTGCATTTATATGGATCAACAGGCAGAGAAGGAGTAGGAGTAGGGAATTGGATTAGAAATAAATGCGATGAGGGTAAGTTCCTTTCATATAAACTGAACTTTGAGTGCACGAACAACATGGATGAATATGAATCCTTGATTTTGGGTCTAGAAGTTTTGAAAAGAATGAATGCTCAAAACAATTATTTTTTTGGAGATTCAGAATTAGTCATTAAACAAGTTGAGGGTTTTTATCAATTAAAAGACACAAGGATGAGAGCATATAGGAATTTGGTTTTGGACATTTTAGAAAAATTTCAAGACTATTAATTCATGGTCAAACTTAGAGAACAAAACTCCATTGTTGAATCTCTTGCTATCTCTACAAGGATTTTCATTATTCCTGTGCACTCCACAGAAAAGTATGAGGTTGAGATTCGCCATAGACCAGCTATCCCTAATAATATTACTCATTGGCATGTATTTTAGGATGATCAACAGGTGAAGAACTTTATTGATTTGAAAGAAGATTTTGAAAATGTACAAGTAAATCAGCAAAACATGTTGGCTAAAAATAAAGGGAATTCTGAAGTTTTGCAACTAAAGAACAATTCCATACCAAAGGGACTCATACATCTAGAAATGTTTTTTGATTATAATGATGTTTTTAAATGCCCTAAGATACAAGTTGATGATGAAGAAGTTAAGAGCTTTAACCTTGGTACTATAGCTATGCCCAAAATGATTAAACTTTCAAAGTTTATTTCAGCTGATATAAAGTTTACGTGTGTTAAGGTGATGAAGAGATTTGTAGATGTATTTGCTTGGAAATATGCTGATTTGAAAGAATATGATCCCACCATTATTCAACATACTATTCGCATAAAAGAAAATGAAAATGCTGTCAAGAAAAAGTTGAGGAGGATCAATCCACTTCTCATTCCATTGATTGAGAAGGAGGTCAAAAAGCTCTTCGATGCTTAAATCACTGTCCTAATCATATTTTCAAATTGGCTTGCAAATTTGGTTCTAGTTAGGAAGAAGAGTGGAGAAATCAGAATATGCATTGATTTCAAAAATTTGAATAAAGCCTCCCTGAAGGATAATTATCCCCTCCCAAAGATGGATCAAATTTTGCAAACTATTGTTGGTTCTTAGAGAATGTCTATGCTTGATGGTTTTCCAGGTTATAATCAGATTCTTGTACATCCTGATGATCAGGAAAAAACAACCTTTACTATACCATGGGGTACTTTCATGTATGCTAAGATGTTATTTGGTCTCATGAATGCAGGAGCTACCTTTCATAGGGTAATGGACATTGCATTTTCTGAAGAGAAGGACAATATGGTGATTTTATATCTTGATGACATAACAGTATTCTCAAGGAGGGAAGAAGATCACTTGAAATACTTGGAAAGAATTCTGTTGAAATGTAGAAGGTTTGGCATCTCTTTAAATCCCACCAAAAGTATTTTTGCTTTAACTTTAGGTAAATTACTTGGACATATCATTTCTAAATATTGGATTAAGATTGATACAAACAGGGTTATGTTGAAGCCTCAAAAATCGTTGCGACAACATTGGGGGATAACCACTCGGTCCATACCTTAATACATCTCCTTTTCCATTTATGATAGTGGCTCCGACTGGTTTAACTAGGTCCAATTAACTTTTCCCTATCGTTATTGGTTTATAATGTATCTTTAACTACCAATAGACAGGGATATCATATCACTTCTTCTTGCTGATCAGGCAAGAGAATGACCCTTAAGCTGATTTGGGTTCAACCAAACCATAACTAAGATTTTTCCTCTTTGAGAAGAGGACTTAAAAGAATGTAGAACTTAATCTAAATGAAAAATTATTCTATATTGCAAGAAAAAGAAACTAATCTAAATCCTATATTAATTAAGTATATATAAATCTAACCCAACTAAGAGAAAGATAATTAAATAATGAGAATTTAAATATGTCTGGCTTTTAATTAATATCAAGGTAATAAAGAAATTCAATTAGCATGACATTTGTGA
>JAXQQM020070307.1:0-11606 GCA_034641835.2 Pinus albicaulis
GTTGTTAGTATGAATCCTTTGTCAAAGCGTACGAAAAAGGACCACTTTAGCTATGCATAACTAATAGCCCTAACAACAAAAGTGGCTGCCAATATCTTCAGATCTGCGATTAGTTAGACAAGAAAATAGCTGCAAAATACCAGATCTATGTATGGAAGGACATTAAGCAGTAAAACAAGGGTTTTCTCCATATACCAATAGACAAGACAAGAACAATTTTTGAAAGAATTTTTGTATTAATGGGGCACCTGTGAGGAAAACCAGAAGGAGTATCCAATTCCCCTCAGTGGGATGGGTTCTTGGAAGTCCTCAACGCTTCAGATCTAAGATTTCTCTCTCTAGTTGATGTAGAAAACCCAATGCAAAGAGTGGAGCTCAATGGGAGCAAATGGCAGAAAATGGTGACCAAGTTTATAGATCCAGAATGATCTAATAGGCAACAAAAGGTGAAGAATGGTAGGAAAAACCCTCCTATTTATGACAAAATATTGGGTCATTCTAGATCTTGGTGCATGGGTTAACCAGATCTAGATCCAATTTTTATGGAATATTTTATTATATTTGTTGGAGGGAAAAGGTATTTGACTTGGGTCAAATCCCTTAATTTATTAAAAATAAATAAATAAATGATTTATTTATCTTTTTAAGGAAGTGGTTAGAAGATAATCAAATAAATAATGATTTATTTAATTATTTAAGGAGGTGGTTGAAAGATAATTAAATAAATAGTGATTTATTTAATTATCTGTGGGTGATTTGGTCATATTTAACAAGGAATATCATCTAAATAAGGTTTAAATGATTATTCCTAGAAAATAATAAGATAAATAAAGGTTTATCTAATTAATTTATTTGATTTTGGGTTAAACATGACTGGGAATAATAATTAAATTATGGTTTAATTAATTATTCCATGAGGAAAATCAAACAAATATGGGTTTGTTTAATATTTCCTTTTGGGGTTTCCTGTTTTAACATAGTGAAAGCAGTTTTACTTAGGGTAAAACTGGTCTTACATGGTGTACTTGGGTCCATCTAATGATAATAAGTTGGATGACCAAAAAATGGTGTAACAGATTGCCCCCCAGCGTGCGAGTGTCAGGAGCAAATCATATGACCGAAGTACGTTGTAAGAACACAATCACTAGACAACAAAAGGGGTGTCAAAGAGAGAAATGTGAGGTAGATAGTGTGCTGAAGGACTAGACCCTGAGGAGACGAGACTCGCAGGTGCAACAAGTCTCTTTTTATGAGAGGGTACCTGTGCTGAAGGCGGCGGGGGAGGCATACCTATGCCCGCCGAGACAAAGTACAAAAGAATAGTGTGTCCAATAAACAAGGGACCGAACCATAAAGTACAGCCGGCATAATCATGAGCCAGATAAAAATACAATGAGGAATCCCACATACATGTTGTGCCTGGGATAACAGCCAGGACTTATACAATAATATCTGAGTACATGAGATACAAATACAACCCAAATGCCCCCCGTAAATGGGGAAGGGCTCACAAAATCTGACTGATACATGCAAATCAAAGAGGCGCTGCAAGTGGCTAAGGCCAACATCATCAAATATCTGGAGCTGCATCGAAGGCTGCAAAGAAGAGGTCATCCGGGCATGTGGGGGGCTACCTGCAGGGCCACTCCCTCATGAGGGTTGAGACATCTCACACACACCCGGGAATCATCAAGAGCTGCTGCTGGATCACTGGACCATCAAGTATACGAATCTCGATCATGCTGAAGGAGCTGGAGAAACAATCAAGCCAAAGGGAAAGGAGATATCCCTTTGCCTGATCCGAGGCACCGAACAAGAGTGGAAGCTGGAACCAAGGTACACCACCCTCTAGACCTGGCTTCTGGAATAAATGAGCTTATGTCGACAGAAGGAGGTCCGCCATAGTTGAGGCAATGAGAGACCCTCAACTAAGGCATGAGAGAAAAGAGTAGAGCAACGGACAGACTGAAACTAATGATGATAGTGAAGTGGAAAGGACTGAGTAGCTAATGGACGACTTCCCTTGCTAGAGCATAAAGGGCATGAATGACATGGCAGCGACTGACACAACATCATCAGGGATGGGGGACAGTGGAACTGAAGGTCATAATGTGCGACACAAGAGAGAGACCAATCAATGACGGATGGAGGGCTATAGTGGGGTACAAAGGGACTCGGTATAGACTCCATGGAGGAAATGATGACTCAAAGTGGATGCTCTAAACAAAGGCGACGCAATAGTTCTGCCACACAGTAAAGGCCCAATGGGGGACCATGAAAACATGAGTTCAAGGTGGGAACTCATGACGAAAATCGACACGAACATGGACAAGTATGGGGGTGAAGTGATGCCCCAAATACAAGTGTTGTAAGTGAGAAAATTCGATTTAAAGCGGATGTGGAGGGGCCCTTCTTGGATAAAATGGGTCCGGGTGAAGCGACAAATCATAAACATGAAAAAAAAAAAAAAACAGATGCTGGCTATCTAAAAGAAAGTAAAACATGCATTTTAGAAGGGAAATGCTAAGGGTAATATTTCTTAAGATAGAGTGCATTGCGAGGATTAGGAAGGGGATGGCCTTCGAAGTCCTCTAAGAGGTATGCCCCCTTCCCGAGATCCTTACTAATGATGTAAGGGCCTAGCCATAATGAGTCAAACTTCCCATGACCAAGGACATCATGGGCCTGGTCATATACTAGAACAAGGTCGCCTTCGTGAAAAGTGCGAGGTTGGACTTTTCGGTCATACTGAGCTTTGGTGCGCTTTTTGGCTGCTTCCATGGTTTGCAAGGCAACACGGCGGTCTTCAGAAGCGCGCTCGAGCATGATAAGTCGTTGTTCTAGAGGTTGGGTGTCAGGGAGAAGTTCAACGGCCAGATGTAGGGAAGGAATTTCACACTTGATCGGTAAGACTGCCTCCTCTCCAAAAACCAGGTGGAAAGGAGTAAACCCGGTGGCGGTTTTAACAGAAGTTCGATAGGCCCACAAAGCAAGGAAGAGCATGAGATGCCAGTTGGTTTTGTGCTTATTCACCGTTCGTTGAAGCATAGTTTTGAGGATTTTTTTGACTGCTTCAACTTGGCCATTACCTTGGGGGTAATAGGAGGAGGAATATTGGTGCTCAAAACCCAACAGTGAGGATAGCTCACGCCATATCTCATCTTCAAAATGTTTGCCATGGTCAGAGACCAGTTTTTTGGCAACCCCGAATCGAGCTATAACATGGTTAAAGAAAAAGAGGGCCGCGGTAGCTGCCGTGTTGTTGAAAGTTGGCATGGCCTCGGCCCATTTGGTGAAATAGTCGACCGCCACGATGATATACTTATGGTTACCGGCGGATGGCGGGTGACACTCCATAAAGTCGATGGCCCATTTACAGCAGGGGTCGGTTGAGACGACCGGATGGAGGGGAGCTGGTGGCGCTCGCGCCTTAGGGACGAAATGTTGGCAATTGGGACAGTGTTTGACTGCCTCAATGCAATCACTAAAGAGAGAAGGCCAAAAATACCCAGCGCGCATGACTTTCTGGGCAGTAGCAAGACCGGAGAGGTGACCACCGCAAGCGCCGCTATGGCAGGCATTAAGGAACTGTTCAGCTTCAGCGTGTGTGAGGCAACGACAAAGGACGGTGTCAACCCCACGACGATATAGGTCGTCACCGATAAGGAGGTATCGGGGGGCTTGGTGTCGGATGCGTTGGCGAGCCTCACGATCAAGGTGAAGGGCGAACTTTTGGGTTCGCAAGTAAGTAAGAATGTCGCCATACCATGGGTCGTCGGTAGTAATGGCAAATAAGTGTTCATCAGGAAAATCATCATTAACTGGGGTGTCTTGCGCTCCGGTAGGTAATTCAGAAATGAGCTCAGCGAGGGCTAAGCCTTTCTTACTCTTTGGTGTGACGAATTCGAGGTCGAATTCTTGAAGAATAACGACCCAACGGGCATATTTCCCAGTGAGGATACGACGACTCAATAGGAAAGCCAAGGGGTTGGAATTAGTCACAACCTTGGTGGAGCGCATGAGGATATAATGACGAAGTTTTTGGACTGAGAACACTACAGCTAGCGCTAATTTTTCTTCGAGTGAGTAGGAAATAGGGGGTCCTACAAGGTTCTTACTGACGTAATAGATCACATGCTCGATACCATTGTCATCTTCCTGGATAAGGACTCCAGCGACCGAATAGGTGGAAGCGGAGATATACAGGATGAAGTCCCGATCAAAGTCGGGAGGGCGAATCAAGGGAGCGGATGTGAGAGCCTGCTTGAGGGCATCGAAAGACTCGTGAGCATAGGAATCCCAAACGAAAGGGATAGAAGACCGGAGGAGTCTGAGGAACCCATGTGCAGTGGTGGCGTAGTCAGGGACGAACCGTCGAAGAAAATTAGCTTTGCCTTGGAGACTTTGGAGCTGGCGGAGGGTACGAGGAATGGGAAGTTCAAGAATGGCTTGAACTTTCAAAGGGTCAAGAGTGATACCATCCTTAGACACGATGAAGCCTAAGAGACGGCCGGCAGGAACGCAAAAGACGCATTTCAACGGGTTAAGGCGGATATTATACTTGCGACATCGAAGGAAAATGGTACGCAGATCGTGGAGGTGCTGCACCCGATGCTTAGAACGCGCAGTGAGGTCATCCAAATAAGCAAGGATAATGTGAGCTAAGTCATGGAAACAATAAGACATGGCCCATTGAAAAGTGGCGCCAGCGTTTTTGAGGCCGAAAGGCATGACCCGGTAAGCAAAAGTTCCCCACGGACTAATGAACGCGGTTTTGAGTTGATCGGCAGGACGGATAGCAATTTGGTTGTATCCGGAGAAACCATCCATAAAGGATAGAACCTCATGCCCCGCACACTCATCAATGATTTGGTCAATGAACGGTGTGGGGAAGTTGTCTTTGGGACAAGCTTGGTTCAAGTCGCGAAAGTCCGTGCAGACACAGATGGTGCCTTGTTTCTTGAGAACGGGAACTGGGTTGGACACCCAAGTGGTGTATTCAATGGGGTAAATGAAACCAGCCTGCTTGAGCTTGTCGATTTCGGCTTTGATAGCGTCACGTCTGGAAGGATGAATGGGTCTCAACTTTTGACGGACTGGTTTGGCGTTTGGCCATGTATCGATATGGTGTTCGACAATGGCGGGATCGAGTCTGGGCATTTCAGAATAGGACCAGGCGAAAATATCGCGAAATTCTTTGAAAAGCTTGGTGTAAGCTTCGATTTCTTCCGGGGTGCATTGAGCACCTAAGGTGATATATTCTTGGGTACTTGGGGTGACTGAAATGTCAATTTTGATGGTAGGAGAGATATTGGCCATGTTTCCTTCTTCGAAAGCATCAGGGGCAGGGATGGGGTTTTTGAACCAATCGACAGCATTGGGGATGAAGTCTTTGGTTTCCACAGCAAATTGGTCATGGGAATGCTGTGGGAGGAAGTATGCGCGATGGTGCATATCGTCCCATGGAAAGTCCGGGTTGGTCATGGCTTCCATAATGTCTTCATCGGACTGGAAGATGGGAAGACTGGAGGAAGAAAGGTCACCCGAGGAGGTGGTGGTGTGGGACGGGTCATCAAGAGGAGAAGGGCTCAGAGGTGCGATATCAACAGATCCAATGTCGGCTGAGGAGCCGAGAGGATCGGCAGGTTGAAGGGCAGGTGAACTATCTCGCAAGGATGATGACAGGTACAAAATGGTGATTGACGGTTCCGTTGGCGCGATAGCGGGAGGAGGAATGTGAATGGGAGTAAGAAGGTCCTCTAGTCCTATCGAAGTGGCTTTGAATTGGTGGTACATGTCCAAGGAGGAACGATACTCGTCAAGGCGGGGACAGAGGTGGGTGTAATGGCCGTGAAAATCGCACAAGGCACAAGGGTGGTTTGTGCGCAAGTGTTTGAGTTTCGGGATAGAGTCTGGGATAGTGACGTAGACCTTTCGGATGTCAAAGTCGGGAAACGTCTCGTTGACCAGAATCTTGAGGTGCGGCAATTCAGGACACATATGAGTGGCGTGACCGACGATATCACATAAAGCACATTGGATGGCGGGCTTTGGTGGTCGCGGAGGGGTAGGAGTTGTCGGGGCGGCCTGGTCCTGATGGGTTGCCCCCTTACGAGCTTTGCCTTTCTTTCCAGGGGCTGGCACCACAGGGGTAGGGTCCTGTGGAGGTGCTGGGGGCCCGAAGGAGGTGAGGGGGACCGGTTGAACCGGTGTCAAAGCAAGGTAAGGTTTGGGGTGACCGGGAGGGGTAGCGGCTGGAGGGTCAATGTACCAGACGGGTAGGCCGATGGACAGGTTAGGGAGAGAGAGGGTGGCCATGACGGGGATAGAAAATACTCCGGGAGGGGGAGCCAGGAAAGGTATCTGCCCAGCGGGGTAATGACCAGGAGGGACGGCTCCGAGGTGGTTAAGGCCAGGGGGAACTGTTCCAGGAGGATAAAGGGGTTCGGGGATACCAGCTGTAGGGGGAGGGCCAGAAGGAGGAGGTCCAGCTGGCTGAGAGGAATGGCTAGGAGCGGGGTGCGGAGGGCAAGGGGGAGGTTGCTGACTAGCCGAGGCAGGCCGCTTAAGAGCAGCCTGAGACGATTGCATCATGCAAATATTCGATAAGCTAGGATCAGTGATAGGAGCAGGAGGAAGGTTAGGGAAAGTTCCAAGCAGGGAGGAATCTTTGTAAACGCCGGGGCAGACACTGGTCAAGGAATCGACGGTTTGCTTGTTGGCTACAGAAGAGATGGTCGTCTCAGATGAGGTCTGAGATTTTGGCTCATGATATGTCAACTGGTCGATGGTGACTATCTTTCCGTTATGGGGGAAAGACATCTTGCGAAAGACCGCGGATGGGACAGCAGACATAGCATAGGTGTAGCTTCGCCCCAATAGAATGTTGTAATCTAGCGGGGCGTCGATGACTTCGATGTCAACGCAAACAGTCTTACCGGCGAGGGTGATAGGACAATTACGAAACAGGCCAATGGGCTGGGAGGCATGACCGTCCCACGCTCGAAGGGTGATCGTGGAAGGGGCCAGTTCAGGGGATCCGAGTTGCTTCCAAACCAAAGCGGACATCACGCAGGTGGATGCCCCCTCATCAATGATACACCGGGACACATTGGCATTCCAGATTTTGACTGGGATTTGGAAGGCGACGAAAGGATGGAGAGGAGGATGGTCCGACTGAGTGGCGTCGAAAACAATCATTTGGTCGTCAGCAGGATCGACAGCGCCCACGGCAGATAGTAGAGCCTTCTTTTGGGAAGGGCACGACTGGAGGAGTTCCAATGTGGAAATGGCGGTAGGAGATTGCGCCAAATCATCTACTATGCTATACGAATGGGCAGCTCGACTGGGAGCAGCGTTTCGACATAGTGGGCCCTTAGGTATCTTAGTATGAACCTCAACTTTTGGTTGAGGGATATGTAAGGGGCCACTGGGTGACGAAAGAGGCTCTGGAGAACCTGAAGAAGGAGGCTCGGGAGTAGACTGAGCAGGAGGCTTGGAGTATTGGTGAGACCGAGTTTGAAGGTGAAGATCGACAGACGGGTTAGGATCGGAGTGCATCATAAGGATCTGGTAATCAGAGGAACCAGAAAGGGAAGGGAGGGCGGCTACCTGGCTATCGGGCGGTTGGGTAGCCACGAATCCTTGCTGAGGGAAAGGATCAGGAAACACAGCTGGCTGGGTAGTGGCCACATTAGGAGGAGCATGAGGGGAGGCGTGATGTCCGCGCAATGTGGCTTGAGACTCCCACATCTGCCGCATCTGGGGTAATAGGGGACAATCGTGGGTGTAATGACCATAAACACCGCAACACGAACAAGGCTTACTTGTGCGAAGCGGCCTGTCCGGCTTGGGCTGAGTGCCTTGTTGCTGGTTGGCAGTGTTAGGGTCCACACCAGGATTGGGTCCACGGGTACCAGGGGCAGATTGGTTTGGATTTCCTCGCCGCCTTCTTTGAGAAGAAGGGGGATTAGTCGCGCCCTGCTGTGCAAATACTTGCCCTGGATGGGGCTGTAGGTGCTGGTGCTAGGGTTGAGGAGGCAAGGGGGGAGGAAGCGCATATGATGGAGGAGCTGGCGCACCAGGCTGCGGATAAGGGTAATGGGTAGGTTGGGCAACATTGAGGTAAGCAGGAGGTTGGGCAAAAGGAGGAGGCATGTCGTATCCTGGATACATGCTACCGGGAGGGGGAAGAGTGCTGGAGGAGCTGGCCCCTCCCTGAGGGAGACAATAGCCCATAGGAGGTTGAGCGTATGGATGGGAAAGGGCTCCAACGATACCGTCGGCGGAATGGGATGCCCCCGGGGCGTTAGCGCCACCGGGCCTGGGGAGGTCAGGAAGAACGGTATAAACATAACCAGATTGAGCGTAGATCAGGTCATATTTCAAAGCTATTTGGAGGGCGGCTTCTTCAGTTTGAGGAAAGTGAGAGGCGACATCTTTGCCGATGGGAGCGGGAAGGGTGCGGAGGAACCAGTCCATGTAAACCCGATCTTCGAAGGGAGGGGCTCGACATAAGCTCCGTCTTCTTCGCCATTCCTGAACATGGGCGGAAAGGCGTGTTGAAGAGGATTGCTTGAAGAAAGTCAAGAGCTCCGTGCCAGTATCGTATCGGAGAGGGAGCTGGAAGTACGAAAAAAAGGCTTGGGCAAGAGTCTCAAAGGTGGTATGGGTAGAGATGGCTTGTTCGACATACCATTTAGAAGCTTCGCCGGTGAGCGTGCGTTGGAACAAACGAAGACGGATGGAGTCATCGGTAATGGAATTGGAGGAACACCACATGTGGAAAGATCGGACGTGATTGGTTGGATCTTCGCCATTAAGGCCCTCGAACTTAGGGATATCAGAGGGTAGTTTGGTGGGCATAGCGGGCTAGGTAGTATTATGGTGAATTGGGTCGTTAATCAACTGATGGAAATCGGGGAGGCTGAGGCCTGCAATGTACGGCAGCACAGGGGTGGCCGGAGTAGTGGTTGTGACGGTTCCGCTAGAAGTAGGGCCGGCATTGGGGTCGGGAGAACCGCTAGCGTTAGGCCCTGGTCCAGACATGGTGAAGGTAAAAGGGGGAGAACCGGAAGGAGGAGGGGGACCCGATGAATCAGGAGAGGAGTCGGAGTGTGGACTCGAAGGTGAACTGGCTCGACGACGGCGGTGCGGAGCAGGTCGATCAACCGGAAACTGAGGGTGAAGGCCAAGAAGTCTCCGGGAAAGGCGCCTTGGGGGCGCAATGATGACAGGAAGAAGGAAACCGACAAGGGCAAAAGGGGACAGAATCAAGAAAGGTCAAGGGCAGATAAGGTGCAGTGACAATTGATTTTAGAGTCTTTGCCAGGTGGTGTTAACCAGGCGCTTCTTCACTTAGGGTCAGTGTGTGGTGTGCGTTAATTTTAATTTTTAAACCCTTTTCATTTTGAGAGCAAGAAAAAGTGTGTTGCGTAACTGAAAAGAAATCTGCGTAGAACAATATAGATTGCTGAAAGGACAGAACATTTAACAGCTAACTATGCATCAATCTCACCCAAAAAGGCGGGTCTCTCAAAATTACTCTAAAAGAAGGAAAAAATCTAGTCAAAACACACATAAAAAGAGGTCAATAGATCTAGGGTCAAAAGGGACAGGGATCTAGAGGATAAAGCTGCTGAAAAGAGGTGCAGATCACAGCCAAGAGATAGAGGCAAGGTGGTTGGAAGAAGGAAGGAAATCAGCAAAAACGGAGGGGGCAAGGGGGAGGCCCAGAAAGTAGGTCCAAACAAAACGACAGGAGGTGATTTGAAAGGAAGAAAGGCTGATTTCAAAGGATCTGAAAGGGAGGTAACAGATCTGGAAAAAGGAGGCTGAAGCTCTGAAAAACGGGCAGGCAGAAACGGCAAAATTTTCCCCTTAGTGGAGGTACTCGCATGAGTGGTTTTAGGTTCCCATAGATGAGTAAACGGTCAGACAGTGAAAATGAGTTCAGAATAGAGGCTGAGACCACAGCGAAGAGCTAAATAAAACCAGCGAGAAAAAATACGGAAAATTTACTGAAAAAATGGCGAATCAGCGATTTACGACGATAGAGTGGATCAGTCGCTGAGGAAAACGAGGTAGAGTTTGAAAGTGCGGCTGGAGGCCAGTCGCGGTTTGGGGCCAAAGTGTAACCCCATTCGGTTGTCTCGGCCCGGCGATTTTCGAGAAAAGTTGCGCGTCTCGGTTGCGGGTAGTGTCGCTCCCTGCGCAATAGGGCCAGAAACACATGGAAGTTAGAAATTTTAATGTTTTAGGGTTTTATGTGAGAAAAACAACATAAAAATAGGAAAAATAAACAGCTGAAAAGAAACCCTAGGGTCTGAAGTAGCTGGATATGCAGGAATATGAAAAACGACGGCGCTCGTAATTTAAAACCCGTGTGGAGTCGCCATTTGTTAGTATGAATCCTTTGTCGAAGCGTACGAAAAAGGACCACTTTAGCTATGCATAACTAATAGCCCTAACAACAAAAGTGGCTGCCAATATCTTCAGATCTGTGATTAGTTAGACAAGAAAATAGCTGCAAAATACCAGATCTATGTATGGAAAGACATTAAGCAGTAAAAACAATGGTTTGCTCCATATACCAATAGACAATACAAGAACAATTTTTGAAAGAATTTTTGTATTAATGGGGCACCTGTGAGGAAAACCAGAAGGAGTATCCAATTCCCCTCAGTGGGATGGGTTCTTGGAAGTCCTCAGCGCTTCAGATCTAAGATTTCTCTCTCTAGTTGATGTAGAAAACCCAATGCAAAGAGTGGAGCTCAATGGGAGCAAATGGCAGAAAATGGTGACCAAGTGTATAGATCCAGAATGATCTAATAGGCAACAAAAGGTGAAGAATGGTAGGAAAAACCCTCCTATTTATGACAAAATATTGGGTCATTCTAGATCTTGGTGCATGGGTTAACCAGATCTAGATCCACTTTTTATGGAATATTTTATTATATTTGTTGGAGGGAAAAGGTATTTGACTTGGGTCAAATCCCTTAATTTGTCAAAAATAAATAAATAAATGATTTATTTATCTTTTTAAGGAAGTGGTTAGAAAATAATCAAATAAATAATGATTTATTTAATTATTTAAGGAGGTGGTTGAAAGATAATTAAATAAATAGTGATTTATTTAATTATTTGTGGGTGATTTGGTCATATTTAACAAGGAATATCATCTAAATAAGGTTTAAATTATTATTCCTAGAAAATAATAAGATAAATAAAGGTTTATCTAATTAATTTCTTTGATTTTGGGTTAAACATGACTGGGAATAATAATTAAATTATAGTTTAATTAATTATTCCATGAGGAAAATCAAACAAATATGGGTTTGTTTAATATTTCCTTTTGGGGTTTCCTGTTTTAACATAGTGAAAGCAGTTTTACTTAGGGTAAAACTGGTCTTACATGGTGTACTTGGGTCCATCTAATGATAATAAGTTGGATGACCAAAAAATGGTGTAACAGATGCAACGAGGCTAAATCTATGTAGAGCATCGATGCGCTACAATAATTAGACGCACTGGGTGGGTTTGTATGAAGAGCATTGTGCCCTGGTGTGCCAATTTATAGTATGCACCAGTGCTTTTCTAGTGAAAAG
>JAXQQM020091454.1:0-38977 GCA_034641835.2 Pinus albicaulis
GGTGGTTTTCTCCCGACTTGGGTTTCCACCTAAAAATCTTGGTGTTCATGTGTGATGCTTTGTGTGATGGTTTATTCTGTTCTTACTGCACATATTTACTATTTATAGAACATCTAATGAATGAATGATGGAATGATATAAGTGAAGAAATAATGGCATAATTAGATCTCTGTGTATACGCGAGTTTTGTGAAGGATATCCGCGTGTATACGCTAGTTTGCTTCAGAAAAGTAGCGTATGGGTTTTAGAGCATGAAAAAGTAAAAAGTTTCAGTTCGCCCTAAATACTGATTCACCCCCCCCCTCTCAGTATTTTTCCCAACAACTTGGGGATCCAATATGGATTTGGGAGATGATATTTTCTCTTCTGAATTAGGGAAGGAATTAAAGGTGGGAAATATTTATAGGCCCTTCAAAGAAAGGATCGCTTTCTGGGATTTTTTGATGTCTTGATATTTTATTAAAGTTGATAATTTAGTGGTAGGAGGAATTTGAAAATTTTTCTTGGAGATTCTGAAATATGGAGTCCTCATGCCCATGTGGACTCCCTATTTGACTATTTTAGCCACCTTTCGGAGTAACCCAAACTTTGTGATATGAATTTTATTAAGTATCAGCCTACCTAGAGATATAGTAGTACTGAGGATGGGATGGTTGTTAGGAGGATATACTAGTTTCTTTTGGAAGAATATTTATTGTAAACACTCATCTATTTTTTTAGTGGATTAGGGTGGGGGGTGAATCTGGTCATCATTCAATTTTTCTTGAAGTGAAAGGGGGTTTCAATAAACTAGGAAGCCCATTTAAATTCAATGCATCCTAGTTAAAAGATGAATATTTTCGTAATCAAATCACTATAAATTGGATTCCTTAAAACCCTGATAGGGATGTGCTTAATGCGGTTCACTTTGCTGAAAATATTCAAAGGGTGAAAAAGGCTATGATTGAGTTGTCTACCCTCAAAATATGGAGGGAGGAGGAAGATCTAAAAGTTGTGGAGGAACAGTTGGAGCATAGAGAACCTCCTGATGAGGGGGGATTGTTTGTTGTAGGAATCGAAATAGAGGATCATTCAACTAAAGGCTACCAAAGGAAGAATTATTGAAGAAAAGGAGGAGATTTGGAGGAAAAATAGTAGAGTCATACGGCTAAAGAGTGGTGAGGAAAGGGATGTCGATCACACAACATTATATGGGTTTTGGATGATTTTGAAGGTGGCATAGCTTTACCATTTGAAGATCTCGCAAAGTTGGGAAAAGACTTATTCAACAAACTATACAAGACCCCTCCTAAGGCGACCATTGTTGATGTAATATTATTGGCTCAATATCTTCCTATGTGCTCTAGAGTTTAAGACAACCAATGTTTAATGGAACTGGTGAACAATGTCATATTACAAAGGTCCTCCACAATTTTTTGAAAGATAAAATTCATGGTCATAATGTTTTGTCTATGGAATTCATTATAGGGATTGATGATATTTTGGGGGCTGATCTCTTAAGGGTGGTTGAATACTATCAATAATATTGTAGGATGCCTGATTATTTTAACTCTACCTTTATTTCCCTCATTCCCAAATTACATACTCCACACTCATTTGATGAATTCTTGCCTATATCACTATGCAACTATATTTACAAAGTCATAACAAAATCATAGATAGTAGATAAAATTGACTGTGTCCAAAAATGTATCCAAGGAACAATTCACCTTTCTGGAAGGCTCGAGAGATACGTGAGGTAATATGGGTTTCTCAAGAATGGATTTGAAGTCTAAAATGAAAGTGAAATCAAGGGATTGATAATTAAAATTGACCTTTCCAAATGATATGATATAGTTAGTTGGATATTTATCATATTGCTAATGACCTATCTCGACTTTGAAGTGCCTCTTATAAACAAGGCTATGAGTTTCGTAACCATGGTATCAATTGTAATAATTATTAATGGGTTGACTTTAAATTTTTTTCCATTCTAATCAATAATTGTGATAGGAATACCCTCGATACCCCTTATTATTTTTGCTGCTAGTTGAAGGATTTAGTAGGTTGTTAAGGGAAGAAAAAATGACATGTGACTTAAGGGGTGTTACTATAGTTGATGATATGACCATCACTCACCTATTTTTCATGGATGATATTTTATTATTTAGTGATGAATCAACATGTAATATAGCAACCTGTTAGCTCCCTGTAATTGGAAATATTGGCAAAGTCCAACTGCAGGGAGAACACTTATTTCAATCACTTTGGGATTCTAAGATGTAGCCCTCCTGAATTCGGAGAGGGATCTCTCCAATAAAGTGAAAAGATAGATTTATCTTTAAAAAATTTTGGGTAATGATATTAGGCTAGTTATGAAGGCCGAGGGTTTGTTTAGTTTTTGGATGGTTGAGCATGATTATTAGTTGAGTGGAAAGTTCTAAATGGAAAGGGTTTCAAAAGGTGTGAAGTTGCAAGAAATCAGAATAAGCTTTGGCTAAAAAGATAGATATAACGCTGGTTTTTAGTCCATTGGGCTATGGAGTCATAATAGGATTTAATTGAAACAACAAGGTTCAAGAGTGGTCCATGGGGCAAGTCATCTATGTCTAAGGATCTCTTTAAAGTTGATTTTATGGAATGAAGTGATACAACAAGAAGGGAAAATGAACAAATGAAGAACAAAGAGCAACCTAAGATTACGTAAGTACTTTGAAACTATCCTACTTTCGACATACACTTGAGAAGGACATAAAATTAATCTAAGATCTGGTAAGTACTTCGAAACTAGCCAGCTTTTGATGCACTTTCAATAGAAAAACATTTTAAACACGAAGGGAAACTTTAAAAGCAACTGTTGGAGGAGAAACTAGAGGACATGGATCACCATAAACTTCCCTAGCTCTGCTTTAATTAGTAATCTTTCAAGACAAACACATAAGGTAACAAAGAATAGTCCAAGATCAAGTAAGGACTTTTAACCTAGCCTGCTTTCAACACACTCTTAGGGAAACTTTCAACTAGTTTTTGGGGATAAAAATAAAGGACAGGGCTCACCATTACTTCCTTAGTTCATCTCTACTTAACATAAACTGAAAATAACATTCAAGAACAAAATTCAGCTGAGACAGTAGGACAAGGGAACGCCAACATTCCTAACTGCTTAAATTGAATTAAATCATTCCTAAACAACACAATTTGGAAGAAAACATATAGATAAAGCTTATCAGTCAGAGAAGGGTACTGATATATAGTAAATCCTAACTCTATGCTTGTTGTTCTTTATCAGAGAAGATGGACAAAGCGAAAATAGAAATAAAATAATAATTTACAATAAGAAATAACATCACCGTCGACATAGACCAGGATCCCATAAATCAACTTGTATTGATGCTTCAAACCAGTTACAACTTTAAGTCCAATGTTTTAGTTCAGAAATCATCTTCACTTCTCAAACTAACTTATTTAATCACAAGCAGAGCTTCAAGAGCCCGTGAACACTACTTAAAAGTAGAAGTTTCAAGCTCAAGTATATTTCAAAGTTCTGCAACCAACGTTTACAATGAACTCCTCAATAAGATTTTATAGAAGTATGAGGAGGTCGAAAGAGAAAAGATCTAAGGGTTCAAATAATACAGTTTATTACTTCTCGGCCTTTGAGGGGCTCAATGGAGAAGTTTACAGATATTTTCCTGTATTAATTGATTTACATTAAGTATTTAAGCTCGGTGGGATGATTTTTTTTTACTTTGAGGCTCTGTGTTATCCCTATAGTAACTCAGCAAATATTTTGCAATAAGTTCTTCAGATGAATTAACTGTTCGGATGTCGTGAGGAAAATATCCTCTGTTCTGGTCATTACTCGGCCTCTATTGAATGTCGTGAAGCCACAGGTGGAAATCTGGTATTTGAGAAGAATCAATTTGCCTCTTATGTGGCAGTGGAGGCTCTCTGTCTGATAGATTTTATTGATTTTTTCCTTAACTGTGTTTAATTGAACAGATTAGGCTTTTTATTTCAATCTTAGCCGTAATCTATTCAAACTATGTAAATCAGCTTCAATTCTTCATTTCTGGCTTGATTTAATTCTTCAGCACTGATACTCTTTTGTTTTGACTTAATACTTTGTGTCTTGTTGATGTGCAGGTATACAGAGGGTCCGTATAGCGTCAATGCCCATGAAACATTAACGAAACGTGGCTTTGAATCCCTGTGGATGGTTCTTATTTTATGAACAAAGGCGTGGGGATCGTCATCCCCGGCCTTTGGCTTTTCTCCAATATAATGAAAAAAACTGTAAAAACCTGCACAAAACAACAAAAATTAATAAATCCTGCGTTTATGTGGTAAAACTGCTTAGGAGGCTGTGGTTAGGAGAAAATGGTGGATATTAAGTTGGATCCGTCGATCTAGCAAAGATAAACGGTGGGGATTAGTTGTGAATATACAAAGTGAATGAGTCACTTTATAATAATATAGGCATAAAATGTGAGAAAATACAAAGAAAAAGGGAAAAATCCCTTTGGCGGAGGAAATCTGTTAAGAATTGAAATTGGGGTTTTGAGATGATCGTGGGTCGTCAGATGGGATCAGGCCACGAGATCAACGGCAGAGATTGCACGTTGAAAACCTTTGGTAGAGGCGGAGGGCGGTAGTGAAAAGCCAGATTAGATCTGAGCCGTTGATCTACAGAGATCAACGACGGGGAGCGCACGTGATAAATCATAATAGAAATGGGGAAAGGTGGTTTCGGAGGGAAAAACAATTGTTTTCACGTGATAAAAAGGCGGGTAGGTGGTATTGCCTTTTTTAACGCAATATGTGTCCCCACCAGACACGTGGCATCAGAAAATAGCTTATATCGCGTGATTTTTGAAAATTAACCTCCGCGCTGAAAGTTGCACGAAACTTCGCGTTGGCTGTCAGATCTGGGCCCTCAAATCGAACAGTGGAGAGTGAGCGTGAAATTGGCAAGATGCGCGGGAAGAACAAGGTGGGGGCAGAGGAAGGCAGTTTTAATATAAGCCGTTAGATTAAAGATTTGGACGGTGGAGATCAGATCTGGAGGGGGGCAGGACCCACAAGGGTAGGGCCTGTCGAGGTTAATATGGGTCGTTGGATGAAACAGATCAATGGCTCAATGTGATCTGTGATTTAAATGAGATAATACAAAGGCAGAGAATGGGTTAATAAGGACCGTTGAACTGCAGAGATCAACGGCTAGGATTTGGCCTAAAACATTATGAAGCAGGTATATGATTTTAAACCAAAGTTGGGAGATTCAATCTGGACCATCCGATCTGGACACGTGGACGACCAAGATGTAATTAGAGGCATGCGATCGACGGGGGAAGAACTCGAATGGCGCCGATGTGATTGGCTGTGGGCCGTCGATCTGCAGATCATATTGACAACGGAGGACTCATCGGGGGTTGAACAATTGGGGGTGGCATGATATTAACGCGCCCAATGAAAAAATTTCGATGCGATTTCGCGCAAACCATCGGATTGGCCCAATATCAACGATGGAGACGGGCTCCGACCAATGAACGAGCGGGCCCCTTTATAATATATGAAAACCAAAATTTTAATAAATACAAAGGTTTTGGTGGCTCGGGGCGGGTTATATATAAGGATTGGCGCCTGGTTACGGGGCCTATGGTTTATATGGAAAACAAAAGGCTCGGGGCTTATACATAGAAAGTGACAATCGGGATCGGGCCTTCGAGCTTTTCAATCTACCCATTTAAATTTCTCTGATGCGATTAGTGCTTCTGGACTTTAACTCTTGGTCCTAGGCGTAGGTTTATATGGAGAGA
The DNA here is from genome assembly GCA_034641835.2 of Pinus albicaulis. Lineage (NCBI taxonomy): Eukaryota > Viridiplantae > Streptophyta > Pinopsida > Pinales > Pinaceae > Pinus > Pinus albicaulis. The sequence continues at coordinate 5,799 of JAXQQM020091454.1, forward strand.
AGTGGAAGGCAGGGGTTTATACAACGGGCTCAATCGCATCGAAACAATGATGCGGGACTTTTCAATCTACCCATTTTCATTAAAAAACATTGTTCTGGCAGGTTTAGACCAAAACTTACGAAAAGTGGGTTTATGAATTTTCAAAAGGAAATATGCATCGGAGAAGGTTTATTCACAAGACTTAAGCGTCGGATGCGGGCTATATGGTTATATGAAACAACAATAAGATCGGGGGTTTATAAATGAAGGGCTAATAGCATCGGAGGCTTTTAACACAACAATTTGACTTGCGCACTCTGATTGTTCCGATGCGATAAGCTTTGAAAGGGTTTAGCACTTGGTTCTAGTGCTGGGGCATATGGTGGGGAAGTGGTTTTAGGACTTATCCCAAAGGGGCTTAAGCCCATAGTCAAAATACTTGTTTTTTATGAAAATTTTCGAAGTTTTTGATGGATTTGGGGGTTTCGGTATAGTTTAAAAATGAGTTTTAAAATTTGTAAAAGGATTTTCATGAAGGGAAGAAGGGAAATCATGAAAAATAGAGGAATTTGATGGGGAAAAATGAAGGTTAGTTTGAATTGAAAGGAAGGGAGAAATGGTGTTTTGTGTTACACTAAAAACTGTCACCTTGACATTCTACTAACTTTATGAGCTCATTAACACTCATACATACCTCCTCTGCAAGTCTTACAACCTTTACTCCTCATGTCAAGCCCTGAAACAAGAATAAAAACCCTAAAAACCTCTGAAATAATGGGTACGCAGGTAACATGAAGCCTGCCCATGTTCCTGGCTTGGGTACGCAGGTAATGCATAGCTTACTTGTGTTCCAGAATGTAGTTTTCCTTAAGAATGCCTGCATACCCCGTCCAAACTCAAAAAGGTGAGAAAGTAAAGTTAAAAAGTTGGTTTGAGGTCAATTATAGAAGATTCTAGATGAAATTTTTTGGGGATGAGTATGCTTTGATAAGGTGCATGTATCCCTCACCTTAAGGAACTAATCCCTTGATGTGAGGAGTCTATCCCTTTGAAGGAGGATTCTATCCCTACAAAGGTGGAATCCTAACCTCCTCATCTGCTCTATAAAAGGAGGCATTGGGTAGCCTCAAATGGTTAGATTTTGGAGATTGAGAATTTGAGTTCAAGCCTTAGAATATTTGAGCTTAAGTGCTGTTGAGATTCAGACTCAGTTAACTAAGACTTTTCTGAGGAAAGATCACATACCTCTATGTGCTCCTGAAGGAAGAGTGCAAGACTTATCAAAGTAGAGGAGACTCCTACTTTGGACCCCGGGAAGGCCTTTTCAAACATCAAGGCTAAGGTTGTAAGGTTCTTCTGTTATTTTAAGATTAATACAATCAAGTTTTGTTTTTCTCAATAAATTGTCATTCGATTGTTTATTTCAATAAGCTATCGTTTGATCGTTTATTTCATAGATTCCTTGATCACTATGATAGGTATGTTTTATGATTATTTGTTATACAGGTGCTATTTAATATTTTCTTGTTTGTGATTGCAGGTCAACAAAAGACGACACTTTCTTGCGATGAAAGAAATCTTGTTGCGACGGAAGGATTATTGTTGCAACGAAAGAACTCTTGTTGTGATGGAAGGATTATTGATGTGACGGAAGCACTACGACCACAAATAAGCATTTGGATCTAAGGTAGGATCTACACCTTCATAGCATTTATTTGTAAAACGAATATATTTAGAGAAAGACAAGCTTAGTTGTTTGTTTGTTGCTAGATTGTCTTTTGACACTAGGGAGATCGATCTTGTCCGCAAGACCGATTTATCTGGCTAACAAATTGGAGACTCCACTGGGGAGAAATTGTTGTTTTTGGTTCTCTTTTATTTTGATTTGAGGAAAAGTTTTTCCTGGTTTTTGATTGATGGATATCTGCCTAGGTAGCTTAGGTTTTATCTGTTTTTGAAAATTTTGAAATCTTTTAAGTTTTTCTTAAACTTTTCTGGGGACCGCACTTTGTTCTTTTGCACAGTCCGGGCAGTTTCGCACTTTCCTTAAGTAAACAATGTGGGACCACACCTGTTACTTCTGGGGCCTGCGGACCCTGTTAAAGTTTTTGAAAAACTTTAGATTTCTTGTTTCAGTTTAGTTTAGATTTGATTTAGGATTCTTAGCATCTACCTGGATCTGTATTTTTCTGTCAAAAATATCTTGTTTATGAATTTCTTTCAGCAAATTTTTCATCTCATCAATCTCCATTAAGTTAATTGGGTGTTTTGAGTCTCTTTATTGAGAAATTATTAATTTGATTTCCTTTGGTCATTACTTGGAGGTTTGTCTCAGTATTTTCACAATTTTGCATCTTTTTTCTTTTGTTTTTGCAAAAAAAAAATTTCCCCTCATTTGTCGGGGGGTGGGGGGCTAAATTGTGTATGAGTGTTAATCGCCTTTGAGTGTTTTTACTTTTTGATCTTTGGAACTCTCACCTAATTTTCTTGACTTGCACTTGATTGGTTCTTAGATTACATTAGAATCATCTTGTTTTTGAGAATCTCTTGCATATATCACATTTGCATAATTAGAATTCTCATTTTCAGAATATGAATGAAAAATGTGCATAGATTACATTTGCATACTTTTCAAGTGAATTGTGCATAGATGACAATTGCATAGTTTACATTCTGAAAAATCAATCTTAGATTTAGATCAGTTTTCTTTGATTTGAATTTATATGTTTTTATGCTTGTTTTAAAAACACAAAAATAAAAAATTGTTTTGGAGTTGATTTGCATTAGTTTTTCTTGATGAAATTAGTGCATTAGAGAATTTGTTATATTTTCTCTTAGTGATCAATTTTTTTCATTGTTGGAAGTGAATGGAAACTCTCTCCTTACTTTAGTTAGGATTCATCGAATTGAAAAGATTACATTATCATATTCGATTGCATTCAGTTTTGGTTTGGGTCATAACACCATTGGTTTCATATCCATTTACCCTTTTGAGTAATAACAACCTAAATAACACAACGCTTAATTAAAATTCATCTAGTAATTTTTACATTTTTAGGGCTCTTTCCACCAATATAGCTTAGGATTAGTGCTTTGGAATAGGTTGTAGTTAACTTTCCAAAGCAACTAAAACAAACAAGTAGATAAATCTTGCGATAGGAAATAAATCCAATTGTAATTGGTACAATCTGGGAAGCTTCTCTTAAAGAAGTCAATCACGAGATCATGTCCGAACCTTTGAGACAATCAATTATGTTTCATTGGGGAAGATAGAATATTTTGCGTGCATTACAAACGGTAAACCTTGGATTAACCATTGTCGAGGAGCCTGGGGTCACTTGTCGGTAAACCTCGGATTAACCATGTCGAGGAACCTTCAAGGGGATTGAGCTTTGTTACTCTGCCCTTGCGCGTGGAATCAGATCGTAGATTGTTCCCCCAGTTGTATTTGTTACTGTTGGTAACCTTAGTGTCCATAAACTTAAGATTATTTCCTAAGGTGACGGTGAAGGAAAGATCTCACTGTACCTGGAGCAGACGTCGAATAGACTCACTTGGACTCTCTAGGGGGTTCTCTTCACTTGAGATGGTTTTGTGAAGAAACTTGTGCCAGTCTGTTTCATTAAGCAGGTTATCGGGGTAACTGTTCCAACCGCCCTTTCTATATTAAATTCTATGATGTTGGATTTCATCACCAACTAGTGCTTTTAGTATGGGAATTTACTGTTTGTGTGTGGTTTGACTCCTAGATTTGATAGCACGTGTTAATTTGTTTGTTTTTATTTTTAGAGACCATGGGTGTGAATTGTGAATTTTAATTGTTAGGTGTGAATTGTTAATTGTTAATTTTAGTTTTAAATTGTTAATAAAATTCACTGAAGTTGAATATAATGGCAACTGTTCCGGAATTTACCAACCAAGGAACCCCTCTTAACGAAAATCCTAGTACTTTTCCTTGCTTTGGAAATGTTGGTCCTCCTTATATGCCTACTTTTTCATTACCTGGATTTACAATAGGTTTACCGATATGGTTATTTTCAACTTCGTTGGCCCCGAATACTCCAATTGTTCCACCTCAACCGGATGCTTCACCTCAACAGAGTTCACCATCTCAACATCACCAACCTTCTGTTGACCCTTTACCTTCTTCGACTAATATTTCTTCATCCATTTCTTCCTCTTCGCTTGGTAAAAGCCTTGATTGACGCTAGTAACCAGGTGGCTAAGAAGAAGAAGAAAGGGAAGAAGAAGAAGAAGAAGAAGCAAGATAAGAAAGAAGTCAACCAACCAACCATGGATGTAAGTGTTAGTTGTGTTGAGGAAACCTCCAACATGCATCGTAAACCCAAATACCCTTGCAAGCTTTGTAAGGGTGACCACTTCCTTGTCAATTGTCCTGGTATTCCAAAGGTCTTGGAAGTATGGTCAGAAAAATCTCATCAACTTTCCATTGATCCATCAACCAGTGATAGTCAGGTTCCTGGGAAAAAGGGTAAAGTTAGGTTTCCTTATAAGTTATGCAAAGGGAGTCATCAAACTCAGATTTTCCCTCACATGGATGAAGCCTCAAAATTATTGGAAAACCTTACTGTTCCACAGCAAGAATTTCCAATTGGTTACCGTAAACTTTCTCCCAACCTACTGTCAACTGACGGAGTGATTGATCTAATTTCAAGTACATTCGATCCCACTCTTCCATTGGAGAGTGAAACTCATATCACTCAGGTTAATAATCCATTAGTTGATCAAGTTGTCGATTCAATTTCACATTCGGTCGATCCCATTCTCCCTGTAGAGAGTGAACTTCATACCACTCAGGTTCTTCTTGTTACATCAGATTCTTCTACGCTAGGGGGCATTTCACCTGTTTCTACAGAACCCCCTCCAAGTACTGAGGTCTTTTCCTTTGATTAGAATAGACTGACAGAACCTCGTCTTCCTTCCTCCATCCCTTTCCAAATCATTGTGAAGTTTGGTGGTAGGGACATACACCGCACACAGGTCGATGAAGGTGCTTATGTTAGTATTTTATCCTCAACTACTTGGAAAGCTTTGGGTTCCCCTCAGCTTGTGCCTATTACGCAAAATTTAAAAGCTTTTAATAGAACCATAAGTGAACCTTTAGGGATCCTTCCTAAGTTTTCTATTACTTTGAAAGGTAAGACTATCTGTATTGATCTTATTGTAGTTCGGGGCCCCTTGGATTTCAATTTACTCCTTGGGAGAGACTATGTCTATGCAATGAAAGCTGTAGTATCGACACTCTTTCGCGTGATGTATTTCCCTCACAATGGAAATATTGTGACTGTAGACCAGCTTTCATTCCCTAGTCTTGTTTCTACTACCAATAATATGACATCCCTGAATGTTCCTCATATGCAAGTGGTATCTACCCTGCCACGGGTTAATTATGTGGCAACTAGTCCCATGTTTTCAGTTACCGATGTAAGAGAGCTTCTGAATATTTGCTCGTCTTCCTATGACTTAGATCCAGTAATTGACATGGAAAACTCTATGGGATTATTTGAACCTGATGTTCTCATCCCTTTTGAGTCCCTTGACATGTGTTCCTTCCAGAGAATTATTCTTCCTTCTGATGAAGACCTCTTGGAAGCCATGATCAAGGTGTGTCCATTGACATGTGTTTCTTCCAGTTGGAAGCCATGATCAGTGGCCTACGAGGATAGTTCCTTTCCCTGTGTCAACCTCGTTAAAAAATGAATCAGTGAGTCTGAGGACAGTTCTTTTCCTGTGTCAACCTCGTTAAAAAATGAATTAGTGAGTGCTGAGGAGAGTTCCTTTTATTGTGTCAACCTCGTTAAAAAATGAATCAGTGAGTTTGAGGAGAGTTCCTTTTACTGTGTCAACCTCATTAAAAAATGAATTAGTTGGTAAGAGGAAAGTTCTTTTCCTATGTCAACCTCGTTAAAAAATGAATCAGGTATGAGGACAGTTCTTTTTCTGTGTCAACCTCATTAAAAAATGATTCAGTAGGTAGATTGTAGAGATTAGATTAATAGATTAGAAATAAGTAGTTTTTGAGGATAGTTCCTGTTACTGAGTCAACCTCGTTAAAAAATGAATCAGGTATGAGGATAGTTCTTGTTACTGAGTCAACCTTGTTAAAACATGAATCAGGTATGAGGACAATTCTTTTCTTGTGTCAACCTCATTAAAAAATGAATTAGTAGGTTATATAGGTAGATTGTAGAAAGTAGATACGAGGATAGTTCCTTTTACGGTGTCAACCTCGTTAAAAAATGAAACATGATATAGGAAAGTTCCTTTTACTGTGTCAACCTCGTTAAAAAATGAAACACGTTGCCATGAGCATAGTTCTTTTACTGTGTCAAGCTCATTAAAAAATGAAACAAATCCTCCCCTAATTGAGTCGAGTCTTTGACTAGATCTCATAAATGTTAAGTCATATATTTACGTTAGTTATTTTAGTTTTTTGCATAATTTTCTTACATTTTTAGGTCGGGTATTTCATATGATCTCGTAAATGAACCTTCATTCCATCCAGCTATTAATTACCAGCAGTGTACTTAGTTGAATGAAATGAAGCTAGGGGGCATGCGCTCTAGCAGTTACGCTTAGGGGGCATCAAGCACAGTTTTCTCTCTGTTTCAAGCTTGTGTAAAAATGAAACTACTCTGAAGCATATTTTTTCTCTGTTTCAAGCTTTTGTAAAAATGAAACCTATCTCGAGTCGATTTCGGTTATTTTCAAGACTCATTAAACTCATGAAAATCCCGAGATTATTTTTCTATCTTTCATTCTCGTAAAACACATGAAAATGCCGAGTTCTTTTCATATTTTCGTGCTCGTACATTAAATTGAAAGTCAGCCACATGAGTACATTTTTATCCCTTTTTCGAACTTGTTAAAATTTACAGAAAAAGTGAAACTATTGAGTATACTTTTATCACTTTTTCGGACTCTTGAAAATTACGAAAAAGAGAAACCTTGGAGTCCTCTTTTAAGCCCTTTTCAGACTCTCTAAACATGAAAAGATTGTCAAGCACTTGATTATTCGAACTCGTTAAAGTAAATGAATGATCGTCCTTTCAGTATAAGTTTATCCCTTTTACAGACTGAAATGGAATATTTACGAAAAAGGTATACGTTGACTAATTATGGTCAATAGAGTTCTCTCCCACATTATTTTATCCCTTTTCGGGCTCGAGAGACTAAATTTACGAAAAAGTACACCCATGGAGTTTTCTTAAGTTTTTTCTTCTGACTCCCTAAAATTGAAAAACACCGAGTTTATTTTATACTGGACTCGTTAAAACTTAACAGTAAAGGACCTGTTCGATTTTAAATAGGAATGAACCACTCCTTCTTAGGGTTCGAATTTTAAACTAAGTTGGACTCATCTGAAGGATGAGCTTATAAATAAGCAAATGTTATCCTCCTCAAGCTTGTCCAAAATAAAGAGGTACTTGCCAGAAATGGTGGGGGAAAAGAGAGAAAAATGGACTTGTTTGTTGTATTTTGATTTTTCGAAAATCCAGTTAACCACTCTTGAACATGATGCTTTTTGTTCACCTGGGTTGGGAAATCCTTTGCCTAACAGTTAATCAAACCACATTGAAAGTATTCAGCCGGTTTCTGGGTATTAGCTTTGGTTCAATTGTCATCAAGCCATCTGTAGTGTCGTTATGTGTTCAAGAGGACGGCTCAAATAAACCATTCATCTACAAAATATCTGTCATCCATTTTTACCATCCCTGATTCAGTCCTTGCCAATATATTTTCAAAACTCGATCTATGATTTCGTGTTGTGGGCTTGCCTACGTCATATCACTTTCTATCGATGACAGCTCATTATCTAGGAATTTGATCTAGAAATCGTCAGTACCTTGAAATCTGCATGTCTTAATGGCAGGTTTCTCGCTTTCGACGATAGGTTGCATCATTGACCTTCGATCGAATGATTCCGTGACATGTTCGACTTCAGCTCATTTATTCACATTTCATGGATTGTAATGAGTACTTTGAGAGCCATTGACATTACTGGTGGTTACTCTCACACTTGTTAACAGTCTACATCATTGACTGGTAATCAAGTGGTTTCTACCATGTTCGACTTCGACACATTTATTTACATGGATAGAATCGTACTAGTTCGAGAAGCAGAAATAAAGACCCTAGATCTAGTTTCCACCATCCAGGCTGTGAGGGGTTTTATTATTATATAGTAGACTATTCATTACAGATGGTTGTGCACATGCTATGTCTACACTATTGATGTAATATTAAAATCATTTCTGTATCAGAACAAGTTTAGTTAGTTTTTTATCTGAGTATGGAATGCCTACCTTAGCGATGATATGATTACATATATATATATTGCATTGAATGTTTTTACAGGTTCCGACCGGGGTGTCCATAGGATGATCCTTGAAATGATAAAGTACTTCATTCTTCAAATATGACAGACTTCATCTTCATCTATTTCATACTTCGCACTTTAGGGGGCAATCTGTTACACTAAAAACTGTCACCTTGCCATTCTGCTAACTTTATGAGCTCATTAACACTCATACATACCTCCTCTGCAAGTCTTACAACCTTTACTCCTCATGTCAAGCTCTGAAACAAGAAGAAAAACCCTACAAACCTATGAAAGAATGGGTACGTAGGTAACATGAAGCCTGCCTGCGTTCCTGGCTTTGGTACGTAGGGAATGCATGGCTTACCTGCGTTCCAGAACGAAATTTTCCTTAAGAATTCCTGCGTACCCCGTCCAAACTCAAAAAGGCGAGAAATTAAAGTTAAAAAGTTGGTTTGAGGTCAATTCTAGAAGGTTCTAGATGAGATTTTTTGGGGATGAGTACGCTTTGATAAGGTGCATGTATCCCTCACCTTAAGGAACTAATCCCTTTATGTGAGGAGTATATTCCTTTGAAGGAGGATTCTATCCCTACAAAGGTGGAATCCTAACCTCCTCATCTGCTCTATAAAAGGAGGCATTGGGTAGCCTCAAATGGTTAGATTTTGGAGATTGAGAATTTGAGTTCAAGCTTTAGAATATTTGAGGTTAAGTGCTGTTGAGATTCAGACTCAGTTAACTAAGACTTTTGTGAGGAGAGATTACATACCTCTATTTGTCTTGGTTGGAGGAGTGCAGATCTTGTCAAAGTAGAGGAGACTCCTGCTTCGGACCCCGGGAAGGCCTGTGCAACATCAAGGCTCAGGTTGTAATGTTTTCTTTCTTTTGAAATTAATACAAATATACTCATTTTTCCCAATAAGCTGTCATTTAATGGTTTATTTCACAGATTCCTTGATCACTATGATAAGCATGGTTTATGATGATTTCTATATGGGTGCTATGTAATATTTTGCTTGTTTGTGATTGCAGGTCTACGAGGAAAACTCCTTCAAGTGCACGAAGGACAACAACGACTTCAAACAAGCGCTGGACATACGGTAAGTCTTTTACACGTCTATAGAGCTTTTTGTAGATCATATATGCTTAGAGAAAGATTATTTTATTTGGTTGTTTGTTGCTAGATACTTTTAGTACTAGGGAGATCGGTCTTGTCCGCAAGACGGATTAATCCACACAACATTTTGCAGCAATCTTTTCTCTATGAAATCAGCCGAATTTCAGAGTTTGAAATGGAAACCGCAGTGAAGATTTAAACAAAGGGCAAGATGTCTTCATGAGTCTTCAATAGATAACATTTTTAGCAATAAACTTGTTTCTTGAAGGCTTCAAAAATGATTTAGCCACCTTTTGATATAACAATTTTATAGGTGGCTAATAGTGACTCCACTTGGGGATGGTGCCTTCTTGAAGGCATCAAGAACTTTAGACTTGCATTCTCTGGGAGGCTGATCAGTGCCCTATCCATTGGGCTGTAACTTTCTTTACTTGGATGATTTTATTTTTCTCTGAAAAATGTTAGTAGCCATGAAAAACAATGGATCTTCATCAACACAAGCTCTCTACCTACCCAATCCTACTGATCTAACATTTTTCTTCTTTAGAGTGCACTTGGATTGGAAAACTCTTTTACAACATTTTATTCTTTTGAAAGAAAAAAATATAATCTATTTCTACTCTTTATTTCTCCATGAACTCAGATTAAACAGTTGAGCTCATATGCTTCTCTACCTAATCTACTAATCTGTTAGGATTAAACAGTCTAACATATTTTATTCACTAATTTCTAAAACAGAAATTTAAAAGCATACAAGTTAGGATTGAACAGTCCAACTTGTTGTTGATCTATGGCATAAACAATAAACTACACATAGATATTATTCTACAGAAAATTTAATCAAAATGGAAGGCTTAAGATATAAAAGTTTCTCAACATGGCCTTCTCTTTTCTACAGCTCTGTTTTTACTTCTGTTTGAGCTGTTCTTTCCTTGTTCTCTGGTTCATATTTTGAGCTGATTAGAACCAGTTTTACCTCTGTTTTGACTCAGAATTTAAAACAGATTTGATTCATTCTTGCTTGGAAACTAAGGTTTGGATTTTGAGCTTGTTTGAACCTTTAATTTCTAACCTAATCTATCTAACTGATAAGCCAAGATTAAGCTGTTTGGCAAATCGAATTCACTAACCTATCAGCAGTCAATTTAAAACTAATTAGTCATGATTAGGCTGTATGACTAACTAGAAGTGTGTTTTTCAGGAGTGGCATTAAAGCTTGCACACTTTCGGATTTCATTTATCTTTTTGGTATGGGGCTGTACCTTTATTGTTTTTACAAACTGCCCTCTTTTCTTTCTTCTATTGTTTTTGAATTTTTGATCTTTCTAACTTTGAATGCAATGATAGATGAAATATTTATAATGGAAAAAAGATAAAAAGGCTTCAAAACATGACATGGATCAAGAGAAGTAATGTTTGAGAATCCTACTATTGATAAGACCTCCAAACAGTTCAACTCCATTCAACTCTCGTAAGAAATAGGCATTGTTACCAGGAGCTGAATGAATGAGATAAGGGCCAAGCCATAAGTTGTGAAATTTTCCATGCTTGCCCTTGTCTTCTCTCCTTGAGTCCCACTTTAAAATTTTGTCCCCAACATTGAAATGGCTGGCCTTTGTTCTTTTATCAAAAAGTTTCTTGATGTTGTCTTGCTTTTGTAATGCTTTGTTATAAACCTCCTCCTTGTTTGCTAAAGGTGAATGGTCTGATTTATCCTCCTGATCATGTCATTATCTTCAGTTTGTAACTCTTGAATAAAATTCATAACTGGTGTACCAAGGCTGGTTGGAAAAATTGCATCAATACCATACACAAGCTGGAAGGGTGACATACCAATAGATTTCTTCAATGTCAATCGGTTAGCCCAAAGTGCATGAACTAGCTTTGTGTGCCAAGAATTCTTGTTTTCCTCCAACAACTTCTTGATTATGTTCACCAAAATTTTGTTTGAGGATTCTGCAAGTCCATTACCTTGAGGGTAATAGGTCGTGGAATGACCCAATGTTATCTAATATTTGTGACAGAATTCAACCATCTTCTTTGATCCAAATTTTGTTGCATTATCAATGATGATCTTGGTATGGCATCCAAATCTAGAGAGAATATTAGTCTCCATGAATTTTATAATGACAGAATCATGGGCTTGCCTACAGGGTATGGCTTCTATCAATTTGGTGAAGTAATGTGGTAGTGAGAATCCATCTATGTTGGGCAGAGGATGGTGGATGGATTTCTCCTATGAAGTCAAGTCCCCACTGTTGAAAATGAGCTTCAACAATGATTGGATGCATAGTTAAGGGTAGAAGCTTCCTTTTGCCTTCAAAAAGTTGGCATTTATGACAAGAAATTATCATCTTGTGTATATCAAGAAAGAGAGTGTGCCAATAGTAACTAGCCCTTAGGATTTTGTTGGCTGTTGTCTTCCAGTAGAGGTGACCTCCACATTCTCCTTCATGGAACTCGTGCTTAAACTTCTCTGCATCAAACTCAGGCAAACATTTAAGCAATACCCCACTTGCATTTTTCCAATAAAGACATTTCTCTATAATGCAATAGTTTACAACTTTTAACTTCAATAACCTTACCTTTGTTTTTGATAAACCGGGAGGTGTATTCAAATTAAGAAAATAAAATAAAATATCAGCATACCAAGAGGAATTCATAAAATGGTCTTCAACAATGGGAATTGAGAATTCTTCTTGGTCATCTAAAGCATTTATCATATTAATATCAAGAACTTCAAAATTTGATTCAGCCATTAATCTAGCTAGACCTTGGCCTTTGATGAGTTTAGTGGGCTTGATCTCTAAATCATATTCAAGAATAATATCTATCCACTTACCTCTCTTACCATCCGGGTCCTGTGTTAGAATGTCTTTCACAACTGAATTTGGGACAAAGGCAATGATGTGTGAGTGAAGGATGTATACTCTGAAGTCTTTTAAAGCTTTGACCAGAGAAAAAGCTTGTTTTTCCATAATGTTATACTTCAAAGGGGCATCCCTTAATGCCTTGCTAGAGAATGCAATAGGCTGCTCTTGTCCTTGTGGATTTTTCTGTAAAAGGACAACAACTATTGTATGTTCTGATGAAAATGAAAAAATATAAAAATCTTTTGAAAAATCAGGACTTATTAGAACCGGTGTTTTGGTTAATGCTTGTTTCACCAGCTCAAAGGACTTCTTTGCTTCCAAGGTCCATTTAACCCCATGCTCCTTCTTTAGCATGTTTGTTATGTTCCTAAGGAGCTCAACCAAGTTGGGCATGAACCTTCTTAAGAAATTAATCTTTCCAATTAAAGATTGTAGTTCATTGATGTTTCGAGGATGAGATATTTGCAATATGGCCTCAATCCTCTTTGGATCTATCTTTATACCCTCTTCCGAAATAATGTGGCCAAGGAGTTTTCCTTTTTGGAGCCCAATCAGTGTTTTCTTAGGGTTTAAAGATATCCCAAACTTTCTGCATTTCTCAAAAAAAATTCTCAAATGTTCTAAGTGCTCTTCATCCGTCTTTGAAAAAACAGTAACATCATCAAGGTAAATAATGATGAAGTAGCCTAATTCTTCCGAGAATTCTATGTCCATGGCTCTCTGAAAATTTGGTCCAGCATTCATTAGACCGAAGGGAATTTTCACATACATGAAAGTGCCCCAAGGTGTAGTAAACGCTGTCTTTAGTTGATCATCAAGGTGGACTAAAATCTGATTGTACCCTAAGTAGCCATCAAGCAAAGAAATTCTTTTTGAACCAACTACCCTTTGTAAAATATGGTCCATCTTAGGTAAAGGTAGTTGTCCTTGAGTGAAGCTTTGTTTAAGTCTCTAAAGTCTATACAAAGCCTAATATCTCATGTTTTCTTCCTAACTGACACTAGATTAGACACCCACTCAGAATATCTAATAGGGACAATAATACCAGCTTCATACATTTTCTTAATCTCCTTCTCAACTAAATGCAACTGAACATGGTTTATTCTGTGCAGTTTCTATTTGAATGGCTTTGGTTTTTCTTGAGAGGGATTTTGTACTGAATTATTTCAGTGTCATGGGATTTTAGATCTTCGTAACTCCACGCAAAAACATCAGAAAATTCTTTAAACAACTCTATGTATTTAAGTTTAATGTGAGCTGGTAAAGTTTTAGACAGTTTAATCATTCTCAGTTTAAGTTCACTACCTATGTTACACTCTTCCACTTCAGTCTCTACAGGCTCCATTTTTGGCTTTTTAGCCACATCGTTGAAATCGAACAACTCTTCTAAAGGAGACAAACCCTTTGGCAAACTTTCGTCATTAGACTGCAGAGTTTCTAAGTCCTTTGTTTCTATCCCTCCAATCATTTCTGTTTTTTTTCAGGTTTGCTTGACAATAGATTTATATCAGCAAGCTTAGGAGACGGTTCTTATTCACCAAGAAAGTTTTCTTCCCTAGGACAGTCTGTTTCATAATCTGAATCCGAACTGGGTAGTTCAAATTCATTTCTGAACTGCATGAAGTATTCTATTTGTTTTTCTCCATCGAAAACTTGCCAATATTTATCGTTATCAGGGACAGCCGGTCTAAACTTAATCTGAGTTGTACATTCTTTGGTTTCATATGGCGTTAAACATGTTCTAGCTGTGAAAGCTAAGCTGTGGGCCATGATATTTTTTCTTCACGGGACAAAAATCAAATGGGATATCTCAAAAGTTTTAAGTAAATCCACGACATTGTTTCGATAGGCTCTGAGTCTAGGGTGGTTAGCATTGTATTCCCCGTTGACCTACTTAATGATTAGTTCTGAATCCCCATGCACTCTAATTCTTTTGGCTCCTAATTTTTTCAACAAATGTAAGCCTAAGAGAAGGGATTCATATTCTGCTATGTTATTCAAACACTGAAAGTTTAATCTACAAGAAAGACTTTCTGTGTGGTTGTTTTCAGTGTTTCGTATCCAGACACCTGCACCAGCGTTGCTCCTAGTGCAGGACCCATCAAAGTACATAATCCATAGAGGACTAGTTTCGGGTTCTTTCGTTTGATTACTGTCCTCTTCAACAAGTGTGCTTTCGGTTTGTTCTTGAAAATCAACACTCTATTGTATTTGATTTAATTCCTCTAATTTTTCACTATGTTGAGGAATGATTTCTTGACTCTCAAGGTTAAAAAGCAATGGACTAATTATTTTTAGCTCAAGACCTGTGTTTGGTTTGCTGTAGCTTACAGGTTTAGCAAACTGTTTAGACATTTATGTGGTGTTTATCTCCTCCTCTCTATCGGCCATTAAATCTGTTAAAGTGACTTGTTTACTAAACGATTCATCGTTAAATAGAATAAAAGAATCAAGGCATGTATTTATAGAATACAGAGGAGAGTTTTGAGGTCTGTCTTGACTAGTGACCATGTATTTCATATGGGACTCCCTGTAAAGTCTTCATGTCTGATTGAAGACATGGATGGTCGCGTAGGTCATGTCCATCTGCATAGTCCCTTGCAACTTAGCCCCCCAAGACCGAGATAACAACATTCCATACTTTGGGGTACATCAGCCACAACAATATCCATAACCAAACATTTGGTTGGAATCAAGGCTAAGTTAACGCAAAGGTCTATGATTAATCCTAAACATTTTACTCTGCTTGAGTTAAAGGAGTAAAGGTATTTATAAGGTCTGGTGATTTCTAAACCCAGGCTCTCCATTACAGCTTTTGGCATTAAATTATGAGAAGCCCCTGAGTCGTGCATAGCGTTATGCAAAATTTTGTCATGAAAATTTAAACTTACATAAAAGGGAGGACCTAGTCCCTCTTGATATCTACCTTCAATATTTGGACCAAAAATAAGCTCTGGCTAGTAATCATTAAGTTTGAATGTGTTATTATTATCCTCTATGTTTAAAGCCTTCAAAATTTGGGTCCTATATACATTCTGGGTAGCTAACTCAGAGAGAGGAACAAAGATTTTAATTTTGGAAATTTCTTGCTCCAGGCTGAAAGGAATTTGATTCTTTGAAGTGCTTGTCTCAGCCTTATAAACTGCCACTCTATCAGCAAAATATGTTTGTTGATTAGTTCTATTTACATTTGACAGGATTGTTTTAACAGGAGTATTAGCTGAGGTGCTAACACTACTATGGTCTGCACTCTGTTTTGCATTGTTTTGAGTGCCTTTCTCTTTACCTTTATCAGAATTTCCCGCCACTGCTTTGTCCCTTTGCTTTACAATTTTTGGTTTGTTTACAGTGTTGTTTTGTGAAGATTTGTCAGAGGTTTTATTGTTGGGAGTTTTTTGATTGGTTTTACTTCTAAGGTCATACTCTTTTTGAGACTCTATGATGACATTCTCCATGTCCTGATAATAACTTTCATCATTATCTCTTTTGTCATCATAAGGTGTGTCTAGACCTTGTTTTCTATCATAATGAACCTCAAAGTCATCATTATCTACTCCCAACATATTGATATCATCCCCCTCTATTTTCTCATCTGTGTCTTCAACCTCATTCACATAGTTTTGATGAAAGGGAGGAGTGATCTGTTGATCATCTTCCCTTGGTCTATTTTGAGGCTGATTCCTTCTAAAATTCTGATTTTGGTTCTGGTTCCTATTTTGAGGAGCAGTTTGGTTTTGACTTGCTTGTGCTCTCTCAAGAATGCTCATTTTATTCATCATCTCCTCCATCATTCTTTAGATCTTTGAGCTGGAAGTAGAAGGTGTGGACTCTTCTCTAAATGATACTCTCTTCTCATTCTTCATTCTTGCTCTTTTCTCCATAAAGTTAACTTTCACAGCAAGAGCCCCCTTTTGCATATCTTCAAGGGTTAGAGGATCTCTTTCTCTCAGCTGATAGGCCATTTCAGGGTTTAACCCTTCAGGAAACTTGTTTAACGCTAAGCCTTGTGAAGTTTTTAAATATGGGGGAAGGGCATTATACACACTATTAAATTTAGTGCAGTAAGCTTGTACACTTTCCCCAGTGTTTCTGTGAAGATTTTTGTAATCAGAAGGTATTTGAAGAGGATTTTTCCTTATTGGCAATTTGTTTAGGAATTTCTGATGGAAGGCTTGGAGATCGTTTATACTATGGGGGGTTAAGCCTTTAAACCATTTTATTACTTCTCCCCCCAAACTCTGAGAAAATAGTCTAAGTTTGATAGAATCATCATCAATTTCATTTCTGTCAAAGTAGTCATTCATTTTATCCATATGTTTTGATGCAGTTGTAGTATTACTGGCATCATACAATGGTATTTTGGACTGATAGTCTTGTGGAAGATCGACTAAGCGAACAGGAAGGACTAAGGGAGTATATCATGCTTCCATGATATGTGGTGGGGGTGGATTTACAAGAGGTGGATTAACAAGAGGGAAAGTGGGCTAGAGTGGAGTGGTTTAGACAATGGATCTAGGATGAATAGATGTGGATGGACCAGGAAAATATTGCTGGGCTGATCTTGGATGAGGGACACCTAAATTTTGAAGGAAATGTAAATCAGGTGGTGTTGTTTCTCTACTACCAGGATGTTCACTTGTTTCAGGAGATGAAAGTGAAGACTCAGAATCTGGTCGATCTAAATCATCAAGAGAGCTAGTTCTAAATGGATTTCTTAGATCTACTTGTGATTGTTGTAGAGTTGCAAAATTTTCAAGAAAAGAATTAGCTCTCAAGAGTGATCTGAAAATAGTTGAAAATTTTATCTTAGGAGACTTCCTAAGGATACTTTCCGGGTTATCAATTATCTCAGGTGGGTTTGGGTCAGGATAGGCTCTATTATGAATCTTTCTAGGAGCCACTATGCTGTGTTTTTCAGACCCTACTAAAAAAGAACAGTTTAACCAGATATGACAATCTTTGAGAGGTTAACTGATCTGTTTTTACACAAATTTTAATCCTAAAAATCCTCTTACTGAGTTTAAATGATGATATGATGATAATGGTTCTTCCCAATGGAGTCTAAGGTCTGTTTAGGATTTGTGGAGTTGCCAAGTGGAAGTTTTTAGTTCTTCTCAGAGGTAAAAGTTTATATGGTCCACCACCATGTTTATTAAATACCAATCTGAAATATTTTTGGGTTTTCTGAGTTATTTTTCAGTCCTATTGGTTCTTAAGAGTGTTCTAAATCTATTTCAAAACTTAGCTACGATTATGAGACAAAGATATTACACTCTTATGGCTAAGCTAGTTGATCTTCCAAGGTTAGATAAACTCTTATGAGAATCCTAGGGTCTGCCTAGTTTGTCACTGATTCAAACAAGTTTCGTCATGATTACCGTTTGCTTGGTAGTGCTTGAAAGGGCTAATTTTACTCACAAGGTTTTATGAAGTGTTTAAGGGAGCCTAAGATGAAATTTGACCTAGGATCCCCAATGGAGTCGCCAGAAAATGTTAGCTGCTGGTGGCTCAGCTGGGCAATATTCCAAATGTTTAGAGAGTAAAAGGGGTTTCTATTTAAAGTATTCAACAAGGAAATAACTCAATTCCCCAGCGGAGTCGCCAGAAGATGTTAGCTCCCTATAATTAGCAGGATTTGCAAAGTCCAACTGTAGGGAGAACACTTATTTCAACCACTTTGGGATTCTAGGATCTAGCCCTCTTGTATCCGGAGAGGGATCTCTCCAATAAGTGCAAAGATTGATTTATCTTTAAAGGATTTTGGGTAATGATATTAGGCTAGTTATGAAGTCTGAGGGTTTTTGTTTGTTTTGGATGGTTGAGCATGATTATTATTTGAGTGGAAATTTCTAAATGGAAATAGTTTCAAAGGTATGAAGTTGCAAGCAATCAGAACAAGCTTTGGCTAAAAAGATAGATATAACACTGGTTTTTAGTCCATTGGGCTATGGAGTCATAATAGGGTTTAATTGAAGCCACAAGGTTTAAGAGTGGTCCATGGGGCAAGTCATCTATGTCTAAGGATATCTTTAAAGTTGATTTTATGGAATGAAATGATACAACAAGAAAGGGAAATAAACAAATGAAGAACAAAGAGCAGCCTAAGATCAAGTAAGTACTTTGAAACTATCCTGTTTTCGGCATACACTTGAGAAGGAAATAAAAGTAATCTAAGATCTGGTAAGTACTTCGAAACTGGCCAGCTTTTGATGCAATTTCAATAGAAAACATTTTAAACACGAAGGGAAACTTTAAATCAAATTTTGGAGGAGAAACTAGAGGACACGCCTCACCATAAAGTTCCCTAGCTCTTCTTTACTTAGTAAACTTTCAAGGCAAACACATAAGATAACAAATAATGGTCTAAGATCAGGTAAGGACTTTTAACCTAGCCTACTTTCAACACACTCTTAGGGAAACTTTTAGCTAGTTTTTGGGGATAAAACTAAAGGATAGGGCTCACCATTACTTCCTTAGTTCATCTCTACTTAACATAAACTGAAAATAACATTAAAGAACAACATTAAGCTGAGACAGTAGGACGAGGGAATGTCAGCATTCCTAACTACTTAAATTGAATTAAATCATTCCTAAACAACATAATTTGGAAGAAAACATATAGATAAAGCTTATCAGTCATAGAAGGGTGTTGATATACAGTAAATCCTAACTCCATGCTTGTTGTTCTTTATCATAGAAGATGGACAAAGTGAAAACAGAAATAAAATAACTATTTACAATAAGAAATAACATCACCGTCGACATAGACCAGGATCCCATAAATCAG
The DNA here is from genome assembly GCA_034641835.2 of Pinus albicaulis. Classification (NCBI taxonomy): domain Eukaryota; kingdom Viridiplantae; phylum Streptophyta; class Pinopsida; order Pinales; family Pinaceae; genus Pinus; species Pinus albicaulis. The sequence continues at coordinate 24,896 of JAXQQM020091454.1, forward strand.
CTTGTGCTGATGCTTTAGACCAGTTACAGCTTTAAGTCCAATGTTTCAGTTCAGCAATCATCTTCACTTCTCAGACTAACTTATTTAATCACAAGTAGAGCTTCAAGAGCCCATGAACACTAGTTACAAATAGAATTTTCAAGGTCAAGTATATTTCAAAGTTCTGCAACCAACATTTACAATGAACTCCTTAATAAGATTTTATAGAAGTATGAGGAGGTCGAAAGAGAAAAGATCTAAGGGTTCAATTAATACAGTTTAGTACTTCTCGGCCTTTGAGGGTCTCAATGGATAATTTTATAGATATTTTCCTGTATTAATTGATTTACATTAAGTATTTAAGCTCGGTGGGATGATTTTGTTGACTTTGAGGCTCTATGTCATCCCTATAGTAACACAGCAGATATTTTGTAATAAGTTCTTCGGCTAAATTAACTGTTCAGTTTTGATGAGGAAAACATCCTCTATTCTGGTCATTACTCAACCTCTATTGAATCCTATGAAGCCACAGGTGGCAATCTGGTAGCTGAGAGGAATCAAATTGCCTCTTATGTGGCAGTGGAGGCTCTCTGTCTGATAGATATTATTGATTTTTCTTTAACTATGTTTAATTGGATGGATTAGGCTTTTGATTTTGATCGTAGTCATAATCTATTCAAACTATGTAAATCAGCTTCCATTCTTCATTTCTGGCTTGATTTAACTCTTCAACACTGATACTCTTTTGTTTTTATTTAATACTCTATGTCTTGTTGATGTGCAGGTACCGCAAAGGGATCATATGGCATCAATGCCCATGAAGCATTGACGAAACGTGACTTTGAACCCTTTGGAATGATCTTTCTGTATGCACAAAGGCATGGGGGATTGTCATCCCCAGCCTTTGGTTTTACTTTGATATAATGGAAAAACCATAGAAACCTGTACAAAACAATAAAAATTAATAAATCCTGCGTTTTTGTGGTAAAACTACTTAGGAGGTTGTGGTTAGAAGCAAATGGTGGAGATTAAGTTGGATCTGTCGATCTAACAAAGATCAACGGTGGGTATTAGTTGTGAATATACAAATTGAATGATTCACTTTATAATAATATAGGCGTAAAATGTGAGAAAATACAAATAAAAAGTTAAAAATCCCTTTGGCGGAGGAAATTTGTTAAGAATTGAAATTGGGGTTTCGGGATGATGGTGGGCTGTCGGATGGGATCAGGCCACGAGATCAACGATGGAGATTGCATGTTGAAAACCTTTGGTAGAGGCAGAAGGCGATAGTGAAAGGCCAAATTAGATCTGAATCGTTGATCTGCAGAGATCAAGGGCAGGGAGCGCACGCGACAAATCATAATAGAAATGGAAAAATGCGGTTTCGGAGGGGAAAACAACTATTTTTGCGTGATAAAAAGGTGGGTAGGCGGTATTTCCTTTTCGAATGTGATATGCATTAGAGTCTGCCATGTGTCTTTCCAAAACAGCTTATATCACGTAATTTTTATGGATTAACATTCGTGCTTGAAGTTACACGATATGGAACATCGACCGTTAGATCTGGGGCCTCAGATCTAACGGTGGGGAGTGAGTGAAATATTGGATAGATGCACGGGTCCTAGCAGGCGGGGCGGTTTTGTTCTGAACCATTGATCAAAGTTTGGATGGCTAAGATTAGATCTGGAGGGAGGCAGGACCCATAAGGGTCGGGCTCGGCGAGGTTAATATGAACCGTTAGATGTACAGGATCAACGGTGGAGATTTGATCTGGGGTTTAAACGAAGAAATAAAAAGGCAGAGAAAGGGTGAAGAAGGACCGTTGATCTATAGAGATCAACGGCCGGGAGTTGGCCAAAAACATTATGAAGCAGGTATATGATTTAAACCAAAGTCAGGAGATGCAATCTGGACCGTCCGATCTGGACACATGGATGACCTAGATGCAATTGGCGGCATGCAATCGGCGGGGGGAAAAATTTGAATGGTGCCGAAGTGATTGATTGTGGGTCTTCGATCTGCAGATCAGATCGATGGTGGAGGATTGATCAGGGAACTGCCAAATGGGGGGGTGGCATAAAATATTAATGTGCCAATGAAAGCTCCCGATGCGATTTTGCGCAGGTCATCAGATTGGCCCAACGATCAACGGTGGAGAAGGGCTTTGACCAATGAACGAGTGGGACCATATATAATATATGAAAACCCAAAACTAACGAAAATACAAAGGTTTAATTACATTGGGCGGGTTTATATATATGAAATGGCGCGGCACCCGTCTGCGGGGCTGTTGGTTTATATGAAAAGTAATAGGCCCGGGGCTTATACATAGAAAGGGCCAATCGGGATCGGGCCTTCGAATTGGGCTTTTCAATCTACCCTTTTAAATTTCTCCGATGCGATTAGCGCTTCGGGACTTTAAATCTTGGTCCCAGGCGTAGGTTTATATGGAGAGAAGCAGAAGGCAAGGTTTATATAACGAGGCTCTATCGCATCGGAACAATGATGCGGGACTTTTCAATCTACCCATTCTCATTAAAAAACATTGTTCTGGCAGGTTTAGACCAAAACTTAGGGAAAAGTGGGTTTTTTGAATTAACAAAGGGAAATATGCATCAAAGATGGGTTTATACAACGTTTAGTGCCTGATTGCGGGCCCTCGGGTTTATGAAAGGGATCAAAGGACCGGAGTGTTATATACAAAGGGCCAATTGACATCGGATTTTCAAATAACAAAAAGACTTGTGTTTGATGGAAAATCTCAATTGCGATAAGCGCTTTATGAGTCTGGCACCTGGTTCTAGGGCGCGGGCATATGTGGGGAAGTGGTTAGGATTTATCCCAAAGGGGCTTAAGCCTATAGTAAAAAACACTTATTTTTTATGAAAATTTTCAAAGTTTTTGATGGATTTGGGGGTTTTGGTAAAGTTTAAAAATGAGTTCTAAACTTTGTAAAAGGATTTTCATGAAGGGAAGAAAGGAAATCATGAAAAATAGAGGAATTTGATGGGGAAAGATGAAGGTTAGTTTTGAGTGGAGGAAGGGGAAAATGGAGTTTTGCAGCAGTATTTTCTCTATGAATATAGCAGAATTTCAGTGTTTGAAATGGAAACAGCAGTGAAGATTTAAACAAAGGGCATGATGTCTTTATGAGGCTTCAAGAGATAACATTTTTTGCAATAAAACTTGTTCCTCAAGGCTCCAAAAACGTTTAGCCACCTTTCTTTGATATAAACAAATTTATAGGCTAATGCTTGGCATAACCACTCCTGGGGGGAAGGCTCCTACATTACAAAAAGTTTGTCAGGTCCCTCTCTTGTCCACTAAGCACTCAATTTTCTTCGCCAGAGAGCTCAAGACAATGATGAGTGTAATGGCCATACTCACCACATATAGCACAAGAGTGGTTTGTATGCAGACTGACCCTCTTGTTAAACCCTTGGGAGTTATTTGGCTCCTGGTTTTGATTTCAGTTGGGGTTTCCCCCACCCTGATATCATGGAGGGCATTGCTAGTTATTTCCCCCTATCATGAATACCCCTTTTGCTTATTCTTATGCATTTTCCTTGCAACGTTAGGAGGATTACTACGATTCTCCTAGTCGTAAGACTGACGCGACTGAGCCTAAGAAGGTTGCGCGAAGTTCACCGGCTCATTGTTTTGCGGTGGTGGGTGTTGTGCGGGGGAAGGGGAATATTGGTTTCCCTATCCCTAGTTGGTGTATAGTTGTTGGGGGGGATATCTTTCGTCAGCATTCCTCGCTGCGTATTGGGTCCCGTGCGAGGGAGGGTACGATCCTCCGTACTGATGGTGGTATAATGACACCCTATTTGTCATATTCTGCAAAGGTGCATAATGACTCTGGTGGTATCCAGGTTGCGTGATGTTCTGGTTAGAATCATACGAGTAACCTGGGTATTGGATACTATTGTCTAGGTGACCCTGGGTCAATGACCCGATCAATTTGTCTATAGTATTCGACGCGCTTAGAAATTATCTGTAAGTTTGCAGACACGGGGCGTTATGCAGGACGTTGTAAATGTATCCTGACTGGGTGTAAATAAGTTTGAGTTCTTGGGATTTACAAATGGCATCCTCCTCGGAGGTAGGTCCTTGGGTCACCACATATTTTGAAATCTATGCAGTGAGAGTTTTCAAAAATAGCTCTAGTAAAACTCTATCATTGAGTTTGGATTTGCACAAATTTCGACATCGCCACTGTTCATGGAGATGGTCCGAGATATGGACACCTGGCATTTTCCTAAAGTGAGCCAGTAACTCCATCCCCGAATCATGGTGGATGGGTAACTAAAAATATGTGAGAAACGCAGTAGTGAGGGCGCTAAAGGTTCCATGCGAATCAGAAGGCTGCTCCACATACCATTTCGCGGCAATTCCAGTTTAGGTGCGTGAAACAGTCTTAGTCGAATAGTATCATCAATAATACTATTGGATGAACACCATAGGTGGAAAGTCATTATATGATTTCTAGGTTCTTTCGCTTGCTTTATGGAGATTTGGGAGATCCCGAGGGTTTCGTGGGCATGGGGGACGATTGGGGTTGTGCCTTATTCTGGGGTCATTAGTTAACGATGAATGCGGGAGTTTAATTATCTTAAAAGGTAACTAAGTATCGAGTGCCATTTTATACTTGTGGAAACACAAGGATGCGAGTGTGATGATGTACGAGAGTGTACGAGTAAAAGCAGGATATGTAGCACCTTACTGTTGTACGTTCTATTGATTCCCCCGGAAGGGTAGTGCTCCTACGCCCTCACGGGGGTTGTGGGAGGTAGTGTCATGTTTGACACAATGGGGTTTCCACGGGTGTGCTATTGGGTGACCCTAGGGGGTTTCCAACTAAATATGACTCGATAAAGGATGATCCAATAAGGGTGGAAGTGTGTCATCTTTGATGCCTAAATGGGGAAAGACCTGGCACTCCTCCCTCTAATGGGGGGAGGTCCAAAAAACGTCTAGATCAACGAGGTCCCATTGGGTTCGTTATGGTGTCAACTTAGTTAATTTTGGGGAAAAAATTTAGGTTTTAAGGAAGGGATAGGTATTACCAAGCAAATATGATGCATACATAAACAGCAAAAAATAAGGTAAGTTTTTTAATGCTATGTGATAAATAAAGAAAAAAATATGGTTTTGGTTGTTTTGCGTATGATACTCAAAAGCCTAAACATAAGAAATGTCTCACTCGGGAAAAGAAATAGGCGAATTATAGCCCAAAGGCAAATTTTAAGGGGTTTTAAATTTTGGTAGGGAAATTTTTTTATATAAAACCCATTTTCTATAGTTTTATATATCTAGCCCTATAATTATTTTAAAAATAATTAATTATTAAGTGTTAGCCTAACAAGATAAATGCGCTTAAAACTTAAACCATGAAATTCGCTTCCCAATTTTCTGGTTTGGAGTTGATTTCAATGACATTCGCTCCAATTTTTTTTGTTTGGAAGCTGATTTCAATGGTATTCACCTAGAATACTTGGGTCGGAGGGAGGTGTTGGAGTGATTTGCCCCATTTTTCAGCCCAGTTTGGGCTGGAAGCAGTGCAACAAAATTTCGCGGTTCTTGGGTGGAAGGTGGTTGGGGCTTGGAGACTTGGAAGTTATGTGCAACAACGCTCTGAAACTCTGAAACTGGTGATGCCTTTCTTGAAGTTCAAAAAGGATGAAACACTTGTTGTCGGCCCTGAAGCCCTATGTAAAACTTCCTTTTGATGAGATGCAAGTGTTGCAAGAAAATGTCGACTTAATCAAAAGGCAGATAGGACTTGAAAAGTTGGAGATTTTTTTTTATAACAGATGATAGTGCTCAACGTAAAGTTGGTTCATATGTTTCAGTATTGCAACAGACTCCTCCTTCACCAAGAAATCCAGTTGCAATTTTTATGGCTGCTTTAGATTTCCAGTAGAATTCTGCCAGGACAGGGGCGTAGTGTCCTTTGGCATAAGCTTTTTTCCGAGGTTAGGTATAGAAGACAAATTACTATCTACACCATGTTTTTAATTGTTGTCATTTTTTCTCTCTTTAGCTAATTGAGAATCATTGAATATATGAAATGATTTCTTGAGTTCCTAAATCAGGTGTTTGAGTCAGGTTCGATTGTTGTAATCCTTGTTCATTTTAGAATTACAAAATTTCTCTCAAATGGGGGTTGTGCCCATTATTTCTAGGGTGTTTTTCTAATGAAGCATTTATATCTTTGACCATGCTTTCTTCGCTCTGCTGTGAGTATTGGAGATGTCACTGCAAATCTGGAAATGTTGTAGCCACTTCTTTCTCGTTGTTTTACTGAAGTTGTTTACACCAATGGATTGGTGACTCCTGGTTGTTGATTCACCTAGTTATTATAGCTGGATCAGCTCACGAATAAGTCTTTTCCTGCTGGTTATATTTCCCATAAATAGCTGAGCTAGCACCAGCACTTAGGAAGTTAAAAGGTGTTTATCATAGTTGCTGATTGATTTTAATATCAGCATGCTGGAACTCTGCTCTGACAATCTTGATTTCCTAGACATTTCTAGCACCCTTTAAGTCACTTGAACATGAATTTTCCTTCGTAAGATCTTCTAAATAAACCCATTTGTCAACCATTTCTCTTGGAGGTAGCAATACAATCACCAATACTCTATGTTGGCAATATGGCATTATGATCGTTTACATGATGCACCAAAATGTTTGATATTGTTGAGGATGGAGCATCATATAGACAACCTTTGCTCTTCTCTTTCTTTAAATTCCCGTAGTGTACCCTGATGTATGGATCATTGGTTCCTCACTTGTATGCTGCAATCAGGTCCATTGATTCTATCAAGTACACACATAATCCAGTCATTTCCTATTTCTGCAGGGGAATCCTCTGTCGAATTTAATATTGTCTGCTTCAGCTGCTAGAGATTGAAGATTGCATCTATCACAAAAAACAAAATAAACAATATCCAAAAAAAAAAAAAAAAACACATCCTACTCTTTCAACTTAGCACATGACATGTATTTGTCCTTTATTTCTTAATTGTTCATATTAATTATTTGTTTATGAAGAAACATTTTTGTTATCTCACTACCATTAGCCTTTCTATTATTACTTTTACAGAAATTTTCAATTGGGAAAAAAGAAAGTGTCTTTTCTTGCTTCAAACCAACAATTATTTTGCTCCATAGCCTACTTTCCATTTCATATGCATGCTTAACTCGCCTTTGCTCCTAATTCACTTACACCTCTAATTTTGACAAAAAAATTATTGTTTGAGTAGCTATGCAAACCACCCCAGAGAATAATGTGTAGAAGGAATAATGATGACGCCACTACATGCTTGACAAGGATAGAATAAATGCATGCCATCGTATTCTCTACAATAGTCATTAGTCCAACCTTACCTCTCAATCTAACCCAAACCAAACTATCATTCCTTCCCATATTAGTCTCCCTCCCCTATCATCCACCCCACCTCTTATTTTTTCCTTGCCATTTTCACTCGCCAACTAATCATTTCCAAACTCTAACCTTTCTTCACCTCCCACCTTCCATGTACAATCATCCCCCCATGTGGCTTCCTCTTCAACTTCCCAACAATTCCACAACAACCATATCCATCATGCACATAGTTTCTTTCATGAAAGGATTGATGCACTTAACCACATGCAATTATGCTCCACTTGTCATGAAGCTTACCCATTCATAAAACCAAAAAAAAAAATTGGTATCATTATATGTTCCTGTTGTGCCTCTAAGCGACCTCTCCATCATTTCTCATCCTCAAACAACATGTACCCAGGAAAAAAACCCTATGTCCTCTCCTGCCCAAATAAATTTGAAGAGATGCTCATTGACCCTGTCAACCCCATTCTTTTGGAAAAATTTTCCGCATTATTATAGAGAATATAATATTCATTGACATTGAGATGCAGGGAAATAATTATACATTGAAGCAAAATTTGCAACCTGTTTTGCTTCGGAAGCTTATGATTCTTGAAGAAGAGGGTGAATAGCTTCTAAGATTATTGCAGAGGTGTTATAGGAGGTTGGATAGGGTCTAGGTCTAGAGAAGTTGCAAAAGATTGAACAAGGTTTGGAGAAGTTTAACTGTGAAGTTATGAAAAGAATAATGGGTAACACACAACCCAAGTTATAACACACCTCATAGAGCAAACACCTAAATTATAATTCACTTCTTGAATGGAAAAGGTGTGTTACTATCTATTAGGGAAGAAAAACAAAAATCTCAGGGCAGAACGTTAGAATTGTTCAAGGTATTCATGTGTGAAAGGTTGTGCAATGTCTATTTGATCCTGTCAAATATTACTATCAATAAATCCCTGGGTTTTTTCAAGGTACTCTCAAGGAAAATAGATATAAATAACCAAGTGTCCTAATTAGTCAGGTGTGCAAGAGTTGTGGATTGATTTGGATTATGATTTTTCTTCTTTTGGTCTTTCTGCTCTTCATTCTAGCACAAGTCTAAAGAAGGAAATGACGTACAAGACAAAATATTTTTACGAATCAAGTGATCATGGAGGGTTGAAGGAATGTGTGATAATTTTTATTATATACTCAGAACAATGTTCATTATTTTCAACCTAAAGAACACTTTATTATGCGCACCACCCAGTTATTTTCACTGGTTTTTTGATTGAATTGTTGATAGGCTTGGTTTCAATGAATTCATACAAGATTGATGGAAAATATTAGTGTGTATGCAGAGATCAATGTGTTAGTGATTGAGTCTATTTATGAGTTTACTAGTGTCATTCTTGCAGGAGTTGATTAATTTTCATGTATTGGATTGAAGTGACAAAGTTTTTTCTTTCTAATGTTGTTATATGCAAATATTAAGGTCTTAGGCAGAGGTTCTTGTAGAAAAACTTTTTAATAAGATCACTCGCTTGATTATGCCTAAATCTAAATGTGCACACTAGTAATTCTAATTGATTCATTATATGTTAGATTTGTTGGAGATACATTTTTTTGACAAAGATTGTGTATTGATATGCTTGCTACACATATTGTGATGCTAAATTTTAGATTAGTACATAATACCGAACTTTGCTCGACAATCTTGATTTCCTAGACATTTTACGGCACCCTTTAAGTCACTTGAACATGAATTTTCCTTCGTAAGATATTCTAAATGAACCCATTTTTCAACCATTTGTCTTGGAGGTAGCAATACGATCACCAATACTCTATGCGGCAATATGGCATTGCAGGTAGTTTTACATGATGCGCCAAAATGTTTGATATTGTTGAGGATGGAGCGTGCAATAGACAACCTTTGCTCTTCTCTTTCTTTAAATTTCCATAGTGTACCCCTTTGATGCTTATGGATCATTGGTTCCTCACACAGCCCATGCTGCAATCGAGTCCATTGATTCTATCAAGTACACATAATCCGAGTCATTTCCTATTTACGCGGGGGAATCCTCTGTCGAATTTAATATTATTACGCAGTGTTTTAGAGATTGAAGATTGCATCTATCACAAAAAACAAAATAAACAATATCCAAAAAAAAAAAAAACACATCCTACTCTTTCAACTTAGCACATGACATGTATTTATCCTTTATTTCTTAATTGTTCATATTAATTATTTTTTTACGAAGAAATTTTGTTTTTATCTCCCTACCATTAGCCTTTATGTTCTTACTTTTCTGAAATTTTCAATTGGGAAAAAGAAAGTGTCTTTTCTTGCTTCAAACCAACAATTATTTTGCTCCATAGCCTACTTTCCATTTCATATGCATGTTTAACTACTTCTTTGCTCTAATTCACTTACACCTCTAATTTTTGACAAAAAATTTATTGTTTTGAGTAAATTTATCTTATTTATTTATCACTTTCAGTTACCTTGAAGTTGTGGAAAAGAAAGTAAATGCAGAGGTAACCTAAACCAACCTTGAGATCTGAGAATCTTAGCCAATCTGTATCCAGAGAGGGCTCTCTCTTTAAAATTTAGCTTTGTTCTTAGAAATTTTTAGGCTAGTTATAAGTCCAAGAATTTTGTTTGATTTTGAATGGTGGAATCCGCCAACTAAGGGCAAGGTTGAATATTTTCAGGCCATTGGGCTATGGAGTCGAAAGGATGGCTTTACTGGATTAATATTCTACACACAAGATGGCTTTGCAGGGCAAGATAGCCAAACAGAGAACAATTTTAGAAATTAAAGTGAATGGAATGGATTTTGAAAGGATGAAAGGCAATTAAGAATCTTTCAACATGTTCAAAGAAAGAAAATGAATGATTACAAATAAAGAGCAGTTAAGAATTCTTTACTATAGTAATCAAAATGTTTAAACCAGCGAAACAAGAGCAATTAAGAATTCGTTGCTTATAACCAGTTTAGAAGAAAACATTTTGGAATAATCGCAATTGAAATCAGAGTACACTTAAGTAAGTTCTGATTTATTATTTTATGTCAATTATTCAAAAATGGAACATAGTGATATTATAAACAGATATAAAACTTAAAACATAGGATAGAAAAGACTTATTGAACTGTAGTCTGACACATGAATCCTGCAAAAAGTCTTGAGCTTCAAATCATCATCCAGCAAGCCAAAAAGAAGTTTCTCCAAAACAATTTTATTCCAAAAATTCAATGTTAGAGAAAAGTAGAAGAATCCACCCTCAATACTCCAATTGAGGGAGTATTTATACAAATTCTAAACTAAAATATCTTGAAAAAAATATCAAAATTAGTTCACAAATCTCTCCAACTATTTTACATAAATAGAACTTAAGTAAAGGACACTCAAACTAATGCATCTATTTGGCACTATTTTGTATGGATAGGTGATGACAAAGAGGAGAATTCTAATTTGATCCAACTCTTAGTTGATGATGAGGCATCCAAGTCACTAACTGCTTCCTTTCTTTGTGCAATTCTGCTCCAACAATTCTGCAAATTTGGGGTCCAATGAGACCTTTGTATTTCTCAATCCGTAATAGATATGTAAAAAGTGAAAGAGGTTATTGTAGATTAATATGTTGGTGAGATAAACCTCTTTCAGTTTCCCCAAATTCCTCTCCAGCTGTGCACAAAAGGCTCTGCAAAAATATGTGTAAAGAAAGCAGAGTTTCTGATGCGAAAAATATCCTATAAAGCCTATAAAGATGTGCAAGTATCTCTCATTCTAAATCACTTTGTGAAAAAAAAATGAGATGGGTTTTGTAGATGGGTCTCTTAGGAACAAAAACCTCCTTCATTTATAATATGTATTTCTGATTTACCACAATCTCACTCTGAAAAATGGCAGCTCCTTGGAATTTTCTGCAAAAAGTGCTTTCCATCATTGTTTAATATTTCCAAAACCATAATAGCTATTAGAAAAGTGAGAGAGGTTTTTGTAGATGGTACTCTTAAGAACATAAAACTCCTTTGGTTTTACAAAATTCATCTTGGGTTAGTCCATGATAGTTTCTTTATTTGCCTTAACTTTATGTTGTCTTCACTTTGTCATGAACTTGTATGTTCCGTTTTGTAACTATCTTCCCTGTTGTTTATCTTCATGCTAGCTGATTTACTTGACTTGGTCTTCAATCTGATACTCTTTAATCCTAATACTCTTTGACTATTCTTTATTGTGTCCTTTTACCTTCAATGTGTAGTTTAGGTTTTTACTGTCTGTTTCAACAGTAAATCGTTTAATATCTTGTTTCCTTTGCTTGTCTTTCAACTGTATGTTTTATCTTCCATCTCTGTTTGAATAGATTTGATAAAAGTATTGGATTAAAAAATTCTTATGACTAGTATTAAGACTTTTTATCCAAGGATGTGGTCTTCTGATCACCTGTAAAACAAAAAAAATTGTTAAGAAAGCATTGGTTTGCAGGGGAGGTTGAAAAGGTTTCATTTGATGTTGAGAGGTCTGTGGAGTGAATATAGAATGATTTTTGGGAGGTAAACCATGATCTAATTGGTTAACAGAGGCTTTAGGTGGCGCAGCTGGGTTACAAAGGGTTTTACTGCATAATCAAGTGAAAATGAGCAACACTAGGGTGTTTGAACAGTGATTAAATAGGTACTAGATAAGGTGAAGGATTTCTTGAATGCTTGACTGCAATTTTTTCAGACGAGGCAAAGGTTGGGTTGTCTTATTTATGAAAATTTTGAATTATTGTGCATGGAAGTGTAGTCGTTCTTTTAGGATCAACTAACTGAAAATGGCTGGCAATTTTACATTATACGGCAAAGTCCTTTAGGGGGGCAAATTTTTTATTATTTTTAATAAATGACGTCATCCTGTACAACAGATGAGTCATGGGGAAAGGTGGTGAGTGGTTTATTCCACACCACTTTTGAAGGTAGGCGGTTTTGGGCGGGGAGGCAGCAAATCCACAAAGCAAACGACGCGTGGCCAGGGTACTATTTGAAAACCGCTGTCATTTCGCGCATTAACTTTCGGATCAAAGATGGCCAGCGGAATTGACGACGACCGTCGATCTTGGAGTGGGTGATCGGACAGGGGACGGGACAGGGAGTTGACAAATGTTTAACGAGCGGGACCGTCGTGATTATTGGTTAATTAATCATTTCAGGAGCATTCTAATTGGCGGGGATCGGTTCTTAATTAACCATGAGGATTAATTAATTCCTTGTATGGTGGATGGTCGGGGGTGAAAAATACATGCGGGATGAGTTTATTTCAAAGTTTGGTTTTAATTAAAATTTGAGTTTTATTTTTGTTTTAAACACATATTCATATGTTTACACGTTTTTCATATATTTTTATTTATACAATAATTAAATCAATGCGATTTATTTACTGTAGGGGGGCGGGAATAATATTAATGTTATATTTTAGCCAAAAGGGGGTATATTGTAGGTTTTTGATTTGAATAAAATAGGAATTAAATACTTTTGGCTAAAAAGTCATAATATAAGGGTTTTGGGGATATTACTATAAAAGGATTTATATAAAATAGGAAAAGGTGATTTTCATAGGGAGTTAATATATAAATTAGAGTTAATATGACAAGGGAACAATGTAAACTCAAAATACTTAAATATAACCAAGAAAGTGAAGATTCAAAAGTAAATGGAATTATTATACTTTCATCACTTAGACTTAGAATAAAAGTGATTTTGAGGGCTTTTCATGAAATATTGAAGGATTTTCCTAAGTAAAATAGGATTTTACTTAGAAAAAGATTTTTGAGAGGTGAATGAAGGTGATAATGGATGATTTCAAGTACTTAGGTTTTTCAATTATTGGGCCGAGGGTCCGGTCCCTCCAAAAGTCAAGGAAATGCCTTGAGCCCCTTTAATCTTCAAATACCTTAGTGCTTAGGGAAATTAGTGAAATGTTTAGGGAAAATGAGAGGGGAAATTAATAATTTGACTTGGCTTTGCTGTGAAATTTTCCAATGTAGTATCTGCCTTTGTACTTGTGATGAAAGTAGAATTGAACACATTTAGAACCATCATTCATCACATGTAATTCTGCAACAACATCTACCTACCCTACTTACTTTACCCTACCATTTTCTCTTCTTTATTAGGGTGCACTTAGACTGGCAAACCCTTATCAATCTTCTTTTTCTTTTACATGGAAAATCTATCTAAGTCTACACTTATTACATCCAAGGGCTCAGATTAAACTGTTGAGCACCTTTTATTAACTCTACCTATCTACTTATCTTCCAAGATTAAACTATTTGGTCAGATATTTATTCTCTATTCTACAACATGAAATTGAAAAATGAATGAGTCAAGTTTAAACAGTTTGACCCTTCATAAATTGTGGCAAAAGTTTAACAAACTACACACAATTTTGTTTATTACAAAAAATGAAATAGTAGTGGCATTTGGACTTGCACACTTTCCTGGTCTATTTTTGTTTGGGGTTCATTTCTTTCACTTTTTTGACCATTTTATTCTTTTTACCCTTTGATTTTCTTTTAGGGTATACCCTCTTTACATTTTTTAAATTTTTTGATTTTTTGGTTTTTCAAGAATATGGAACACCTTTGCTCAAGAAAAAGGTTTGAACATATTCCATATTTTAATCAAGCCAATCATGAAAAATGACACCTATTAGTATAGGAGTCTATGTGCAAACCACCCGAGAGAATAATGTGTAGAACT